>JABCKG010000106.1:0-30882 GCA_018851835.1 Hypsizygus ulmarius | reverse complement strand
AGGCGGATAATCGCAAATGGACGATCATGGCACTCTTTGAGTGAGTTATGCTCGTCACCGGTTGTGATTTGTGCTGATGATTTGTGTGATTTTCAGTCTGTTGTTTGGAAAGTGGGATATTTCTGCGCAGGGTGTGATGTCGTCTTCGAATCAGAAGCCATAGACCTGTCTGCATACCAAGAGTATCGATCGTACGCTTTTCCTCGTAATTCCAAGATACTCTCTGTTGGACTGGCTTGAGAGAAGGGTATGCTAAGTTTTAGTGGTTCATTTGAAACAATATGTTCATGTTCGGTTACTACGTACATACAGAATCTGCGGCTTATAAGTATAAGTAAAGCATGCAGAAAAGCTGACAAGCAACCAATGAGTAATGACCAAGCATGATGGGACTTGTGTCAAACGCAACAGTACTTCGTAGGCCAGGGTCTTGACAGGTACGACTGCCCATTCTATGGGTCAACATGGGTCAATCCCACCGCTCATCATGCTCTAGTGTGGCATCAACCTTTCCAACCAAGCTCCTCTCCAACTCCTGAACTGCTTCAGAGTCAGGCGATATCCGATATGAATAGATTAGCTCGACGACCTTCTCGAACGTGTGATCAGGGCCAAGGCGGTCAAGCAGGTTCACTGAATCTGCAAACGTGCGAATCTCGTCGTGGATGACAGAGACACTGTCGAACCTACAGTACACGTTGACCGTGAGCTTGATGAGCCGCCGCGAGACCGGCCGGTCTTGCACTTTCAAAACATATTGGATGAAGAAGAGGAGCTGCATGATCAGTGTCAAGTCGACGATGTATGACATGAGCCGCCGCAGAGTGTCTGTTCTGTAAAGGACGCGATGTCATTTGTGACAAAGGGAGTGATTATGGATCAGGATGCTCACGACTCTCTGTATACCTGACGGGCCCAGACGGCGAACACGATAGTGATTCCAATGGGAATGACTATTGGTGCAGCAGGGCCAGCCAAGGCTGATACGATGCCGCTTATTGCACCTACGATGCCGAGCCCCGTAGCACTAGGTCATAGTCAAGTAGTTGGTGTGACGAAGTGATGTGAAAGGCCTTACAGAAATGTGGTAGGTCTGACATTGTTGTCGGATTTGTCAACTATATTGGACATTATAGCCCGAAAAGTGCTTCCAAGGTGCTAGTTTCCCTATGAGGGAGGTATTCCGATATGGAGAATAAGAGAACGAGAATACCTTGTAGGTGCCAAACTGAAATAACATCGGTGTGGATCACAGATAAACATGCTTGTAGGCGCTTTCCAGAGAACGACGTGCTTGAGGCAAGACCGCTCCAATACTCTATTCATCTATCCGTCACCCCGAAAAAGAAATATGTTCCACAAATGCATACTTCATTTCCCTACCCTGTGAACTTACTTTAGGATGGTAGATGGCTAGGAGAAAGGACTGGGCTTACTGGATTGATGCATCAATGTTAACATCAGGATTAACTCTCTGTGCAATTGCGGTGACGATCGAGGCATCCTGGATGTACCTGCGGACGTTCTCGTATGTGATCTCAATCAACTTGGACAAAGTATCCTCATGCGTCAACTCAGCTAAGTCAGCAATGTGTGCAAGTACGTGAGCGGCACACATTGAAGATTCAATAGCAATGAATCTGACGTACCAGACACCGTGACGTGCGAGACCTTCCCTTTCACGAACTCTTCAAATGGTTGCACACACTCTTCCTGAAATTTCACTGCCGCCTTCTCTGTGGCAAGTTTGGTAATTTTCTCCTCACTCAGCCCCTCACGCAGAGAGCGATCTGTTTTGATGATGAATTCCTCACTCGAAATAAGTTCATCATATTTCGTGAAGACCGCGATGATGGGAACTACATATATCGATGAAAAATGAAACTTTGGTTTTAACATTGCATGATCCACCATCGCCAAGCTTGTCGTTAATCTTCATCTCCAGAAAGCGCTCTGAACTTGACTCGAAAAGTCGGCTCTCAGAGGTCGGGACTTCAAAACACAACCTCAATCAAGTTGAACAAAGGTGTTGGTGAAAGACGCGAATGAAAACATACCAGACGGCATGCAATTTGTCCTTGATGTCGTATTTGCTGCTCCGTTCATTGATGAACTCCTGAACAGTCTCCACGTTGTTTTCCTCACCGGGTTCGAATCCTCGGCTATCATGCAGAATGAATTTGTCGTTAGTACCAGAAAATATTTCCTTGTTGATGTCTGCCTCGCTGGGCATATTGTCAGCCACCATCTGGGAGGAAAGTAATGTCAGTTGTGGCATTGAAAGGGATTGCTATGGACTGAACTGCATCTGTCACGCCGAAGGTTTTGTTGATTAATGTAGACTTCCCTACACCGGTCTAAGAGGATGTGAGAGGTCTCTGCGACAGTAATCGACAGCCTACTGACCTTTCTGATCACCAGGATGCGGAACCTAGAATATTTCATTGATGTATTTTAACTCAAAGTTGGGAGAAGAAGAACGTTGCATCGCACCAAGGACATTCACGGAGAATGTCATCAGTAACTGGTTGAAGTATATCAGGGTTATCCCTTAGTGTGGATATGGTCTTTCACAAAGTAAGTGGGTGAGTTATCCAGGAGCCATGCGAGAGGTACAGGAGCATCTTCGGATATCGAGAGTCCAATAACCAGTTTGAATTTGCCCAATTGACAAGGCAGCTCTAATTTCACAGGAGGTGATGACTTACACATATCTCGCTGATGTTGATGCTCACCTCTTTGGTTATGTGCGATAGATGCAGCATTTTGCAATACTTTCTCATCTACTGTGACTCTTCGATGACTTGTCAGACGCTTTAGCAATCCCATGCGTGGAGGATCTTGGTATTGAATGTTCATGGTAAGAGTCTGCAAAAGTGAGAGGACCCTGCTGAGTACTTGAATCATCGACTTGATAATTAGTTTGAAGATGAGTGGAATCTAACAGGGGGTGATCGAAAATAGCTCGATATGTGTTTCCATCTCCTCCAATCCACTGTGCTTCCATGGCCATGCCATCAATCTGCGCATCGACGGACTGGATTAGCTTCTTTGAATTTGATGCCGGCATGATGGTAAGATCTGCATCTGAGTTAGCATTAAGCATTTTATATGGAGGGGAGAAATGTTTTGTACCATGTATGCAGATGGTCTCAGTGAGGGAGATGGAGGACATCACCGTACGAGTACAAGGATATGGGAAGGAGCAAGAATTCCGGCTGCCAATATCAGTGATAAGTACATCCAATCCACGAGGTCATTGGTGATGGGTGCATGATGTTCTCGGGTGCTTATCCATGCCCAAAGTTCATGTGCTTTGCTCCATGAAAATCTATGTTCACTGGCCAACCAGTATTGAACCAGCTGGAGGGTCCATCAACCACCGGAAAATGGTCTAGGTGAGACAAACATAAAGAACAATATCAATTACATGTTGGATATGGACAGAGATGCGTCGTGAGCTGAAATCAGTACTAACAAGAGCAATGCAGCTCTAGATAAGCAAGACCATCAAAGCCTAGAGATGATAGAGGACAGACTCGAGGAACTACCATCAGTACTAGCTAGTCGTAACTCGTGAGGTGCATTGGGGATACTGGGACTGCTCGTCTGATCTTGAGTAATGTCGGGGAGAAATACAAGTGGATCACGCTGTTTATGACAGATCCGCATTTGCGATTCCTTCGCTGCTGTATTAAGAAAAGGCGATGATCACTATTGGGACAGGAACAGTCATGGAGAGAGATGAAGCCTATGGATGAGGTTTTTTATGTAACTCAAATTGTTGTGGTAAATCAAAGAGACTGACCTGTGGAAGGCCTATCATTGCCTTGCCTATAACATCCCATGGTTTCCTGCAATCCTCAATCATCATGAAGGCCCCAGACAGTACTGTAAGAATGTTGCACCACTTACCTCTAATGAGAACGTTTGGTGTGTTGCACATTCTGTTCTGATTAGAACATAGCCGAGGTACACCACTTAGAAGACTACCCAAAGCGGTATTTTCTGATCATGGACAGGAACCGATCAATCATCTGATTGATGAAAATTGAAAATCAACGAAAGCGGGAATTGAACCCAGCACTTTGCACATCAAAAACCCATCAATCGCAGCAACACAAACCACTGCACCATGAGGTCTTATTATGTTTGTAGATAGAGCATTCTATATCCCCTCACCACATTTCCGAAGCACATAGATACCGTCCTAAGCCCTTTAACAACCCGGACCTAACATACCCAACCCCCTAAACTGAACCCTCTAACCTTCCTAACCTAACAGGCCAGTGGTACACAATGCTTTGACCAAGTTAGGGCCAGGTACCCCAGCCCTAACTCGGTGTGAGAGTCAGATATGCCTAAAAAGGAACAAAAGTTCCCATCATGATGCTCTAATTAGAGGAAATTGTGCACCTCGGCTAAGTTCTAATTAGAACGAAATGTGCAAGACCTATTCATTCTAATTAGAACACACGCTGCAAAATTCTCACAGCATGTGGTGAAGGCCCACCTGTTCATGATTGCTTGGTAGATCGTGGTTGTGGGTTACATGTTTCCCGGGTTTTGACATGGATGCTCCACCATGCATGCTCTTGGGAGTTACACATTCCACATTGAGACATAGAATGAGAATTTTGGGGAGTTCACGGAGAATAGAAATGTGAATAATACCTATGTAGCAGTGTGGATGATTTAGTATTAACAGATGTAAAGAGCCTTTGAGGAAGCACTCACACATATTAAGTATTTAGTCGAATAAGACAAGAGGCGGGCAGGATTTGAATCACTATCACTATCGTGCTGGTGTGGGAGAGGCAGCAGTGTTGGGATCCAAATCTGTGGCAATCTGTTACCACAGGTCACGGCCACCCCAATTCTTCTCTTCGTCTTTTCCGCTTATCTTATCTTCTCTCATATATACATACCTACATTCTTTCTTTCATAGTTTGTTACTCGTATCGATGAGCCATTTTGCAAGTAACCACAACCTAACAGTCACACTTCCTTCACATATTTTTGACTCTCTCAACCATTTAAACTCTCTCTCTACTCTCTAAACTCTCGCTTCTTGGATTCCCCTTGGTCTGATCAATCAAGACCCCACTACGCACAAGAAATCTCCGTTCAATATGTCTACTCATTACAATCTTCGCCTTCGATCCTCTGCCATGGTTTCCACTGGCCGCATTTCTCCCTCCAATAAGTCATCTCTTTCTGAACTCATTGCTGATGTGTCTCATGTTTCAGCTGTCTCAGATTCTGAGGGTCACCAGCCCAAATCTGACATGAACCATGCATGCTCCTATAGTGCCATAGTAGCATTGAGTATCCCATCCAACCCAGAGTTGACAGCAGCTCCTCAGGGTGGTGCATCCACCTTGAGCAACACTACTGTACCATTTCGACTGGATGTTCAGTAACACGTAACAAACTGATGTGAACTGAACCTAATCATAGTTTCATAACACTAACGGTCACTGAGTGAACCTAATAAAAACTGAAGTTTTGTGGCAGTTAGAATAATTTTTTTCTATGTGCTACAGTCTATCAGAAATATGATTAAAGCTATTATAATGATGTGTACCAGATCTCTTGAGTCTTTACACAATGTTCATGCCTATGACTATTTTAGCTTGCTCAGTGATCTGAGTGAATCTATTTTGAGAACATAACATGTAACTACTGAGTGTGAACCAATAAGAGTCTGAACATGCCACATAATGCGTAACATGGTGTGAACCTATGGTCAAAATGGTACAGTATCGCCACATGGAATGCACAGAAGATTTGTAATGCCAAGCACCTTGTCGAGAACACTCAGCGCATCACGAATGCCAGTCAGTCTGACAATGATGAAGGAGGTCCATGGACTCCTGTCAAGTCTCGTCATGGCTATAACTAACCCAGCTGTGAGCAACCTGCATTGAGTCGCTCTCAACATGCTACTGTTCAACAGGCTGAGAAATTGCTTTCCGAGGCCCAACAGGACCTGCTCCATAAACATGAGCAGATTACATGGAGTGACATTTAGGCCAATGAATGTCCTGCCTCCTGAGGAGAAGGCTCCTCCAAGGGAAAGAACCCGGACCCTAGAAACTGGGGTGCTGCAGGTATACTAGCAGATGAGCTCAACCTCAAAGCTCAACAGGCAGTGTTCGAAGCTTTCAAAGCAGCTAACAGTATTCGCAATAGTCCTACCTCTAATATATCTATTGTTTCTGCTACTTCAATTGAGGATGAATTGCGTGAACAAATTAGAATGCTTACCTCTCAATTGAACAAGACTCAGGAGCTTCAGACTCCCTCTGACTCTCGTGGACCAGTGGAGGTAGTAGAGGCTTTGGCGAATCGTAAGTGTGCACGTGGCAAGGATGATGACATGCATCTGAGCAAGCAGATAGCTTCAAGGAGCTATCTTGGCAAGGCCTTCGAGAAGGTCAGCTCTAAACATTGTCGTAGACATGACAGTGATGGTGAGGACTTGTCCAGCAGCAGGTCGAGCAATGGCAGTTCATCAAGCTCCAGTGATGAATCTGATTCGACTTCAGAATCAGATTCGAACTCAGGTTGTCATCGTAAGAAAGCTTCGAAGAACAAGAAAAAGTATTCGAAGTGCACCTTAATTCAGCCTACTCCTCCTGAGAAGTACAGTGGCACCGCTGACACCCAAGTGTTCCACAAATTCATCACCCAAAGTACGGTGTATGTGATGGATAGTCACGTAAAGTCCAAGCAGCAGGTCGCCATCATCTGTAATGTCCTTGAAGGGAAGGCATACACGTTCTACACCCATGAAGTGTCGTATGATCTGGAAAAGTGGGACTTGAAGAAATTCTTCAAGAAGTTATTTGATTATTGTTCTCCTGTTGATTTCTGGTCCCAGCAGCGTAAGAAGCTGCAATGTTGCTGTCAGAATGATTGTAATGTGAAAGAGTATGTTTCTAAACTCACTGAGCTATTCACCATTATCGGCTTCATCTCGAAGCATGAGAAGGTCAACAAGCTTTGGTACGGCCTTCATCTAGTCTTGCAAAAGGCTCTCTGGAAGGAATGCTTAAATCTGGAGACCTCAAAATAGTTGAGCGTTATTCATGCAGCAGAGATCAATGAGATCACTGATGTAGTCGAAGTCGGTGGTGGTCGTGGTTTGAAGAAACCCGATCATGCTGCCACAAGCTCGAACTTCAACAATTCAAATCTCCATCCTTCAGGCTCAAATAACAATGGTTTTAAACATCCCTTTAAGAAGCCAGATCAGCCCAAGCATGACAATCAGGACCAGCAAATCAGTCTCATTCCAATGGTCAGATTCCTTTCAGGCCTTTCAACAGCGCTCTTAGAATGTCCCTTCAGGGTCCCAACAACATTCGCAGCTCACAGACAAAGAAAAGGATGAGCTTTGTGCCATGGGCAAGTGTTTCCACTGCAGGGAGGTGGGACATATGTCATGCAATTGTCCGAAAGGCCAGACTATTAAATTGAATGGCAAGCAGCTGCCTGGCATGTTGAGTTTCAGCCTCGAGGTTCAGATTGAGAATACAGAGCGACTTCGTAGCCTGGCAGATACCACCGAGTCCATCCATAGTCTAAACTTGGAAATGGTCACCTTGCTGGAGGATGATGCAAGCACCTCCTCACCTGCAGGTGTTATCCTCTGAATGGAGGACCCTCTCTCTGTGCATGCAGTGAAGCTCCTCACATAGAGTTAGCCCTACCTGGGAGACACAGATAGCTGTGTTCTAGATGAGTGCTTCTGCATCTACCGAGTGTCACTGACTGAGCAGTTCATCATAGATAGCCTCCACAATGTTGACACACTCATCACTAGCACATTCCTTGAGAACGGCGCCTTCGAATTAGCCAACTGGTATGCCAAACAGATGGCTATCACTTACTTTGAGAATAACTCCCCTCAATTTGCACGGATTCCCCACCAAAGGATCCGTGACCCTCTTGCTGAATGCACAGAAGATGTGCTCCACTCTGAAATTCCTTTCCTCAGAGATATCTCGCTTGAGGATGGGTTAGTCCTTCCTCGATTTGGGGTCTGGATTAATCCAGATGATAACAACCTGTATACTATCTATGACAGTTGTCTTGACTACTATCGTAACATACCAGCAGACTGTCTGTGCAATACAAAGTTCAATTTGGTTAGATGATATAACAAGCAATTGAAACATGCTTACCTTACCATCCATGATGTGTTCGCACCTGTCTTCAGTCAGCCCTTTAGTGTTGCTACTCTTGAAGACCTGTTGGATGCACCTGAGGATCTGCATATAATAGATAATATCAATCAGTTAACAGATGAAGCAGCGGCAATTCAGCGGATTACACTTACTGAGATATCAATGGCTTACCACATTATTGAACTCTTCGGTCAGCAAATCTGGCCAGGAATGCTGCCCGCAATCCAGTACAACACCGTGGTGAAATGGGATATCTCAAGGACTATCCCCAAGCCTGTCATTGTTGTTGTTCATATCAACGGCCATCTGGCACATGCCCTGATAGACTCAGGATCTCTCAGTGACTTCCTGTCTAGCACCCTTGCAGATCAACTGCATGTCAACAAAATTCAGTTGAAGACACCGTTACCAGTCCAGCTTGCTGTACAAGGATCACAGTCAAAGGTTAACTATGGTGGATGTGCTCAACTCACTTACCAGACTATCAACAAGTCTTGGTACTTCAATATCATCAACCTTTCAGGCTATGACCTCATCCTCGGTACCCCCTTCCTTTTCCAACATAAGGTCACGTTCAGTATCAACCCTCCTCGTGTCATTGTTGGTGCTGCAGAGGGCATGTCTATCCAAGGTGTTGGTGTCACCAACCTTATGTCTTGTGCAATGAACTTGTATGAGCAAAATCTTGATATTATTCAGGAAGAATTGATGGCCTATGCAGAGCCACTCTGCAAAGATATTGCTGATCGTCAACTTCCACTGCTTCAAGCAATCAACCATCACATACCTCTCATTGATGAGTCAAAAGTGTACAAATGATGGCCGGCTCAGTGTCCAGAGCTGCTGCATGCGCAATAGGTTGAGAAATGTGATGCATACTTAAATACTGGTCGATGGGAGATCACGACTTCAAGGAACACTGTTCCTATGCTTTTGATTTACAAGCCCAGCACTGATAAGCTTCGTTCAGTTGCGGATCTTTGAGAGCGAAATGATAATACTCACAAGCTCTTCTTCTCCATTGCCAGCATGGAGGTTATTGTGCACTATGCTGCTTTCCATAAATACAAATTGGCACTTGATAGCTCTGAAGCCTTCAAGTGCATCCATGTCGAGCCTGGTGATGTCTGGAAAACAGCCATGAGCACCTCTGATAGGAACATGGTCAGTCACGTCATCCAGATGGGTGATTGCAATGCGCCCGCAACATACCAGACTCTCATGAACCATTTGTTCTTAGCCTACATAGGCCGCTTCATGGATATATATCTTGATGATATCATTATCTACTCTGATACACTCGTAGATTATGTTGAGCATGTCAAATTAGTTCTCGATATACTTCATCAAGAGAAATTTCACCTTAATAAATCCAAACTTCACTTTCTCTGTGATGAGTTGAAGGTCCTCAGTTACGTTATTGACAAAAACAGCATCCAAATAGATCCAGACAAGGTTGATACACTTATCAATTGGAAGACCCCCACAAATCGCGATCTTCTCCATGGATTTCTGGGTGTCGCAAGCTTTCTCGCAGATAATATTGATCATGTTCGTATTCCCATGGGTGTCCTTCATGCCATCACAGGAGATACTGTTCCTTTTCAATGGGACTACACTCTTCAATGTGCCTTTGAGGACATGAAGAATCTCGCTGTAAAATGCAAAAGTCATCATCGTAAACCTCTTAAGTATGGGAAGGACAAACCACCTATCAGTGTTATCACAGATGGATGTGTGATGGATATAGCAGATGTTATAAGCCAGGGTGAAGACTGGCACACTGCCAAGGTGGCCGCATTTTACTCTGCGAAATTAAATTCTGCCCAGCAGAATTACCCCGTTCATGAGATCAAGATGCTTGCCGATGTCGAGACAATGCTTCGCCATCATAACATCCTCCAAGGTGCACATTTTTGGTGGTACATAGATCACAAGGGACTCATTCACCTCCTGAAACAACAAAATTTATCAGGACGACAGGCTCATTGGATAGAAAAGATCTCTGAATTTGACTTCGAGATCATTTATGTTCCTGGTACTGAGAATATTCTCAGTGATGCCCTATCCTGAGTTTACTCTAATGATAGTCCTGGTACTATTCATGCACACAGTGAATACACATATCACAATATTGTGAACAACGACAATATTGGTGCTCACCTTATTTCAATGCCACTTCTTGTTGGCTTGGAGGGCGACATGGCCTCACCTCCTGCTGCACCATGAAAACATGTTCCCAAAATTGTTCCTCCTGCTGAAACGGGTCGTGCTGAAACTAGTACCAAATTTGCAGCATGCATGAAGAATCATTTCGTTCTTTGAGGCCCTCATGAATGAAAGGAGGGCAGGTCATCTGATAATCATGCTGTCTCTACGTTAGAACAAAAATCATTACTTAAAGATGTCGAAGAGTCTACTACCCCAGTGCCAAACACTACACACACCCTTCTGGACATCGTACACAATGCGCAGCCTGGCCTTGATCTGTCAAAAGAGCTTCGAGGCAAATACACTAAGCCAAAGGAATTTCATAACTTTACAGTTGAGGACAAGCTGATCTTCTTGAAATTGAATGATTGTAAGGTTCTGTGCATCTCCCAAGCCAGGTTACAAGGGCGTAGCCTTCACAAAATCATCATATCTGAGGCACACTCATTGTTAGCACATCTCGGAGCAAAAAAGATGCTCACATACCTATGAGACTATGTCTGGTGGAAAGACATAGTTCAAGATGTCAACACTTACTGTGACTCATGCACCACTTGTAGACGCAGCAAGCCTTTGAACCAGAAGCCATATAGACTCATGAACCCTCTCGCTGTTCCATCTCAACTCTGGGAAACAATTGGTATGGATTTCGTCAGGCCATTACCTGAGTTGAAGGATCAGAATGCCTCGTACGACTCCATTACAGTTGTAATAGATCTCCTGACTGCAATGGTTCACCTGATTCCTAGCCATACAAACTATACAGCTCATCAGATGGCAGAACTTGTCTTCTCAGAGATCTATAAGTTGCATGGTCTGCCGAAGACAATTATCAGTGATCGGGATCCCCTTTTTACTAGCATCTTTGGGAAACACTTACATGATCTCATCAGAACTAAGCTTCAAATGTCCAGCATGTATCATCCAGAGTCAGATGGTTCAACAGAGCACGTGAATTGCACTGTTACCCAGATGCTTCATCAGTGTATAGGACCCAAACAGAAAGATTGGGTATCGAAGCTACCTACAATTGAGTTCACAATCAATCTCTCATGTTTGGAGAGTACAGGTTATGCACCATTCTTTCTGAACTTGGGTCATCTCCCTCATTCATTCATTTGGGACTCCCCTGACTCCTCCGAATACCCTAGTGTTCACATTTTCACCCAATGGTTAAAGCATGCCATAATGGCAGCACACGACAGCATCATAGATGCATGAGTAAAACAAATTCACAGTGCCAATTGTAAGTGACAACTGGCACCCTTTGAGGAGAAAGATCTTGTTTATCTGTCTATGAAAAACATCTCCTTTCCAAAGGGATTAGCTTCAAAGATGGTACCTAAGTATATTGGACCTTATCTTATCTTGAAAGACTTTGGAAACAACTCGTTCAAGCTTGAATTACCTTCGAGGTTGCGCCAGCGAGGCATTCACAATGTTTTCCACACTTCATTGCTGAAGCCGCACATGCCGAACGATGACAGATTATTCCCAGGCCAGCTCAAAAATCAAGTCACTGACTTCGAAGATAACAACGAGCAGGAATAGGCCATCAACAAGATCATTGGACACACTGGCAGCAAGAGCCATACCATTTTCAAGGTCCTGTGGAAGTCGGGTGATATCACCTGGCTTCTATATCATTTGGTTACTCATCTTGATGCCCTGCCAGCCTATTTCGAGGCACTTGGTATCAACACCATTGAAGACCTCTCTGAGAGGACAGATATGCCACCATCTGAGGACCTCCAAGTCTTCTTAGCGTCCATAATTGTAGATAGTGACAATCTGGGCATGAACCATGCCTCTGATGAATGGATGCAGTTGATGTACTTAACGAGCCTCTTCGAGAACTCATCTTTACAGTCTTCTCTCCCCAAAGACCCCAGCATCCTTCATTATCACCCAACTTCAGATATTAGTGTTCCCATCATCATGGCTAATGGTGTTGCAGTCAATCCCAACCTCACCCTACTCATTCGTACAGGCAACAACACTTTCATTCTGTATGATAACAACTCTGACAAACCTCGCATGCTCGAGTACCACCCTGGCCAGATTTGGGGTTATATCCGCTATGAGACCTCCCTGCGCAAGGGCCAGTTCAAGGTTATGCCTGCCAGTTTCCTCGAATTCGTCGAGGTGTTCAACCGTGAACCCTCTGTTCTCTGCAAGTTCTCCACTCAGGGTGCTGATGGCCAATGGATTACTCCTCAAGCACCTTCCCCCAACTATCTCCACATCCCTGCTGGCATTGCCACTGAGTCTGTTCCTGATCGCGCTGCACAGATTTTCAAGGAGATTAAGGAGAAGGAGGATATCAAGATTTATTGACTCACCGCACTTCACCAAGTTCGCCAGAATAACAACAACAACAAGTATAAAGCCAAATGACTAGCTGAGAAGGAGGCCGACATGTCTGCTGGCAAATATGCTCGCACCATTCACAAGCACTTCATCACTCTCTGCTCCTTCTGTGGATACAGCCCCGCTTCCTCCACTGTGCGTTACCATTCCTGCACCCGGTCCATGTTCCCCATCCATTGTCATAGGGGCTCCTGCTCTAGGTCTCCTATTCACTGTACCTTGCTTGGCCGCTCTCTCTCCAGGTCACCTATCTGCTGTACTGCCCATGGCCACTCTCGTTCCAAGTCTCCTGTCCAGTGTAACAACAATGCCCCCATTTCAAAAGGCAAGGCCAAGGCTGGCACCAAGGCTACCGAGTCCGATGACTCCACTTCTCATGCTCCCACTGACAACATCCCCATCAACGATGCTGCACCTGGCTCTGAATGAGCGATTCCTTCTGAATCGCTGGAGGGCGTATGTAGCGATCCATTACCGTGGGTTACCGCCACCCCAATCCTTCTCTTTGTCTTTTCCACTTATCTTATCTTCTCTCATATATACATACCTACATTTGTTCTTTCATAGTGTGTTACTCACATCAACAAGCTGTTTTGCATGGACTCGAGGCCTCGTCCATTCAACACTCATTCTTTACAAAACATTCTTAGATTATGCAGTCTTCTTACCTTTTGAACACTCTACCTATGTTTACCTATAAAAGATGGCTGTAGATACCAGTATATCTTAGCATTTCTAGCAATCCAATGGTTACTCCAGTCATTGTTTAGCATCCTCTTAAGTTTTCCCTCTCCATGTGCAGTAACCACGACCTGACAGTCACGCTTCCTTCACAAAATCTCAGCCACAAGCATGTCTTTATGTGTTTGTCCATGAAATTCTTTCTGGTATGTAGAGCATGGCAAATTTCAGATCCTGACCAAATTGACCATAAATTAGCCCACATCCATTGCCTTGGCCAAAATGACAGCGAAAAATTACAGCTAATTAGCATAACATAAGATTGGGTCAATTTTAGATAATTAGCATTAATCTGGGTGGCTAAGTAGCATACATTAGCATAAATTAGCCCAATTCTACCCTGTCTGTCTGTCGATACAATGCACATCACCAGATATCCCATTCAGCATTGCAAGGAGGAGCTACTACTTTGTCAGTTGTAGTATCAGTCCTTTGGATAGAAGTTGATGATTTTTTTGCTACTGGCCGGTCACCGAGAATGTTGTAGAGGTAAGGGGCAGCAAGGTCAAAGTCGTCACCTGCCTGGAATTGAGATCACTCAAGGCCTGATAAATCGGGTGGTCCACGATCAAGCCACGTAAGGCCATCACCTTTTCTGTTATCGCTGCCATAAAGCTTCTCTTGTTTGACATGACTGAGATTGGGTGGTACCACTTGCTGAGAGCTCGAACTGACTGCAAGCACAGGTTTGTCACTGTGAGGCACAGCCTCCTTGGGATCACCGTGAATCGTTTTCTCCATATCATGCTATTTGATAGTCACTTCTGACCCATGTTTTGTCTATGAGTGAAGATGAGCAAGATATCCTGGAGTCACGTAAAACTGAAGAATATTACATTTTCAAGGCCCCGATAGAAATGCTGAATGCTAACTTGGTTTCGTACTGTTGTCATGTCCTGTACACTCCATTTTGCACTGTTAAGGTTTGTAACAAGTAAGGCTGTCCACTTGTCGACCATAGACACTGGTGAAACAGAATATATCTTGACTGATAAAGCCTGAATTTCTTGTTTGTCATGATGTGAGCATCTCAAAAGCAAGAGAGACATACCCTGAGAACCTGACCAAGAGAATCCTTTTGCACAGCTAGCCACCATTCTCCCACCGACTCCCCATCACAGAAATGTCGATTGAATGGCTCGTCCTTCCTCGCATATGCCAATAACTCTTTTTTGAGGTGTGCGAGAGCTTTGGTAGGATCAAGTGATGCAAGACACAGATTTCTTTCCTCCATAAGACTAACGGAGTTGAAATCTGTTCCTCGATTCTTGAGATACATGTCACTATACTCATGTTTGAGCATCTTCTGCAGACTTAGGCTGACACATTTGACCATGGCCATAGATAGGCCACCAATGCTCGCAGATAGATCACCTTCAGTTCTGCGAGTGATAGTCACATTTGGCAGGGTAAGAGGATTTATATGCTTGAAGATAGAGGCTCCATGATAACCTGTAAATTGTATGTGGTATGAGATCGGAATTCTTGCAGCGAGAGTATATTAAATTAACTCACGTGGATCCAAAAAGAAAGCAGTGATATAAAGATCATTTGGTGAGCCATTGATCATTTGGTTGAAGTGTTTATTTGTGATTGCATGAACATCTTCGATCACACTATTTTCAAAACCTGTGCTAGTTGAAAAGAGGTGGTCGAGCTGAGAAACTACGGCCAACCAGTAGAGATAGACATCAGTGGGATTAGTATCCTTCACCTCCAAGCATTGAATTGCCTTGGCAAAAGAGCCAATAATAGTGATCAGCTTCGTAAAGCTCAGTTCAAGCTGCATTGTCGATGTCGAGCCCTTCTCAAACAAGTCATTTAGGTCCTAAGTAGTTTGCGATATGAGTTTTCCTTTGAAAATATTGTTATGTAGATTTCAAACTTGCTTACCATGATTTCAATATCTAGCGTCGAATCTCCCACCACCTCCCGAAAAGCAGGAAGGCACTGAAGAAAGGACTCTGCAGACCAGTACATTGTTCCGAATCATGTTTCTCCAATTGACTTTAGTAATTGACTTTAGTCCCTGAGTTATGTTCATTCTCTTGTGATAATAATTGAAATGCTCTGAAGCATATGTTGAGCGACTCATGAATGTGAGAACAGTCTGTAGTATTTTGACTATCTATGAATTTTATGTGTGTTAATAATATAAGTATTTCGCAATCTTTGCAAGAGTAGACATACCTCAGCAAAGAACAGAATATTATAGATCTCCTTAATGGGTTTATCAAGGAGGTGACAGGCATCCTGCATGTTAAGAATATGTGGATATTGGGCACAAAACAGCTGTCGCACCTTCCGCGTATTTCCCATATGGTCAGAAGATGCACCAGACACACAATGTGGTCCAATTTGAATGGTATACTATTTAAAAGTAAATCAGTTGCTTCAAGATGAATGCACAAGAGACTCTTACATATTCAAGCAGCTCATCGATGTACACAGATGTATGGCTCAAACCAGATGCATCATCAAGATCCAAGCAGAACTCCTAGTGATTGGAGCCTGACATTGAAGTATGAAGGGAATAGAATGAACGTTGCTTTCAAATTTGCCTCCATCATATGTGATAGTCAAGTTCCACTGTATCTGTAAAAATCTGATTATCTCTATATAGACCTTTGCAGCCTTGTTGGGGACCAGCTTGTTGGTGATGGTTGATGAACTAGGAGATAGGTAATTTGGGTTTAAAGTCTGTATAAAGTGCTTGAAAAAAAAAGAGTCTGTGACAGTAGGTGGTATACTGGAGCAAATCAGAAACAACAATAGTGCATTGTCACTGGCATCTTTCAGATCACTGAGCACCTTTCTTCTCCCACTTGCGATGAACTCATCTAGAGTGCCAGATTGACTGATTCAAACATCCATGGCTTCTTCAGAAGTGCTTGCAATAGACAATGCTACAGTGATCTTCACATGTTTTGGTGGAGGAGATTCCGCATGCTCTTCCATCTTGCATCCATTTGTCGATACCAGTGGAACAGTAACAGGAGGTACTCCTGCATTTTTTGCCATGTGGTCGAGCACTTCCTGCTGAAGATGAGATGGAAGATACTGACATGTCGCTGCATGGAACAGCACATGCTGGTGGTTTTGTGGCCATCCCCAGGTTTTATAGCAGCCAACACTGGCCAGGCAGCATGTGAACTTCTTGTCTTTGCAGATATCATTATCTGCTGAATTACACAGGTAGCAAGAGAAACTGATACCAAAAAGAAGTGGTAGAATCTGTGCACTGCTCTCTCTGTGAGTTTCAGGATCTTCCTTGTCTGGTCAGAACTCTGGGTCGTCATCAAACTGCACCTGTGAAAGGACCTTTGTGTCCCTCTTTTTTGGATGTGTGGTAACCTGCTGCATCTTCTTTTTGGCTTTTGGTTTGACAGGCTTCTTGTTTCTGGCCACTGTCTTGCTGCTGCTCGCTGTAGTTTTTGGCTGTTCCATGAGAGCTGAGTCATCATTTGAGGATGTGCCAGCCTGTTCCTGCTTTGAAAAGAACCAAGCTACAGTTTGTGGATGTGAACTTGACTCAGATTTCCATTTTTCAGGTGCTTTCTGGAGTTTCTGCAATGTCATGCTAAGTTACAAAAATCATGGAAAGGTAACAACTGGCTTACTTGTGGTAGTAACAGAGATGCAGTGCCTTCTGCAGCATATCTTGCTCCATCTGTCAAGTAAGGAATCCATGCAGCGAGACACGATGAATTTGGAAAGCTCTCCAAGAATCTGGCAAGCACTGTGACAATGCCCTGGATGCCAGGCCCATGTTCTGTGAATACAAAGGGGTCCTCTTCTCTTCTGCCAAGACATTGGCAAAGCTTGAGGTCAATGGCTTCTTCTAAGCCAGACTCTCGCTCGATGGTCTCATCCCAGTCAAAAGGTACATGAAATCGGTACCACAACAGTTTTTCATGTGGTGAATTGGGGAGCGATAATGAAAGATTCAACAGACATATCTTCAGATTGTGAAGCTCCTGTTCAAATAGATGCGGAACTGTAGACATAGGTCTTAACATTTACATTCACTCAACGACACTTCAAAAATCAATATGAATATTTTTTTTCGGTCTTGTGACCTTTGTCAAATTTACCCAAATTGACAAGGCATCTTCACAAGTTCTGAAATCAGTGCTAATTTACTGCTGTTAATTAGCAGAGGGCTAATTTGTGATCCCAAATTTGCCAGGCTCTACTGGTATGTGACTTTGTTCTGAAAGTTGGAGAGTCAATGATTGATGGCACTTTGGACAACATGCGAACATTTTATCACAGACTACTCAGATGCAATGCAGGCAGCACAGTGTATGCTGAATACATGGATGAGGAAGCAAGAGGACTACTTACTAGGTAAATGTCATGCTGATGATGTCCCAACTGAATCAGAGGAATGCACACATAGCACTGACACATCCTCACAGAATGACAATGATGCAGTGCATACTGCCACGTCCTAAGGGAAGAATCTCTCAAGCTTATCTGCTGGAGCTCCTGTGCATGAGTAATAGTCTCGCAGCTCTCTCCAAGTTCCTGCTATGACTAAACCATCAAAGCCCATGTCCAGCCCTCTACATCCACACTGGCTCATTCACAGCAATCGTCGCCATCCTCGATCACGTAGAAATCTCACTAGAACTGTTATTAGCATGCTCATCCATGGCAATGACATCTTGTGGTGCAGGTATGAGACGTGGTGTGCCTTCAACACCCTCATCAGCTCTCTCATCCTCCTTGTCCACCTACACCGCCATCTCTCTCCTCTCCAGCACCTCCACCTTTCTCACTCATCCACTCTTCTTTCTGTTACCAGCCACATCTGCTGCCACACCCTCACCCAAAACCAAAAGAATTCCACATACTGCTGTGCAGATCCTCGCATGGCCTGTCTGCCTGAACTAAGTATATCCTGATCCTTACTAGCAATGGGTTCAGCGACAACATCTGGGACAAGGAGGTTCTTGATGAGGTTAGCCACTTCTATCGGACTTGCACTGCTGTTGTTGATGAGCCACTCAAGGCTGCAACAGGGAATCAGATGACTTCTGATGCCGGTGCTGTCCAGGTGTCAATATCCAAGCCCATCCCTTCCCAGTCTGCGCCTCTTCCTATATCTATGCCTTCATCTCTGGCCTCATTATCTGATTCCTCTTCAGCCTCACTGCTGCTCTTCATCTGGCCTCTCCAGTGCCACACCATCGCTGGTATATGATGGAATTCAGAAGCCCTCTGCTCCCATGCATGCTGCATGTCAGTGTTGTCATTTATTAGACTCAAACTCCCACACCATTCTCAATTCTCATCTTCGGTACTACTACGATCACCCACTTCTTTGCCACGATCACCATTGCCACAGTTTTCATCACCAATCTCAGATACTGTAAAGCTGGGCTTTACAGAGAGACCTTACTTCCCACAAAGTATCAGCTTGACCAATATATAGGCAATGCAAATACTCGATGTGGGGGTGTAAGGTGCTGGCAATTATATAATGCATCAAAGTAACTAAAAAGGCAGCCTTGGAAGGTCTTGCCAAACATTGCCATATATGGTCTAGAGACTGTTCCGTTACATATTCCCCTTTCAGATTGCATCGCAATCTAAAAAATCACCAAGAGCTCGAAAGCTCTTGTAATGCAATAGCCTAAATTGTAGGTATTCTACGCCAGAAAAATACCAGGAGGAGTGGTTCTCGAGGTGCAGATTTTGGTTATCATCTGAGAATGTAACAATTTGAGCTGCACAGAGTATGCAGTTTAATGTAAGGAGTGATCCTTCCATCTGAGTAATATAGATCGAATGCGTAGTGGTATGCCTAGTCTCCATAGTTATGGATTGAATGCGTAGTTGTACACCTAGTCCCCATGATGCATGACACATGCATCAAATGGCTCTGTTGTCAAGATGATAGCAAACTGAAAAAAAGTTTTAAAACTTTTCTTTAACTCGAGGCATGTCTATGTCCTCTCATAGTAGTTATACATATGAAGGTAGATGAATACTGATAAGATTGGTACCCTTCTGTATGCCCCTTCAAAATTTGGTTCAGGGTTTAATCACATTCTCTCTCCCTCCTCCGAAAAAAGAGGGAAAATACAGTGCAGAATTTCTGCACCATGAATTATAATATACAATAATAGTTTAACTTTTCTGAGGAGTATTTTCCTGAGTGCAGGTCATAAACATCTCTCGACGAATAATTGTCATCAAATTCTTTTCCGCCCATGTGCGCTGTCACGCTGGCACGTGGCGGCCCAACATGGTGTGACTTCATATGACTTAAGTCACATGCACCTTCTCTCTGCAATGTGCATCCTCCTGCATGGTGGCATTTGCTCATTCTCCCTACATCGACACTATCAATGATGGAAGACGCTATCTGGGGCTTCAAGGGCCCAGAATCATGCTCCTTAGACCAGAAGTCCAAGGCATCTGGTAAGTACAGTCCAATACTTGCATTGGGCTGTTGAGACGAGACAATCTATCTCGTCTCTTGACTAATGTCTTTTTTCAGATGTTCTCAATAACGACAGTATAGCATACTGTCATCTGCATATGACGTTCAACTGCGATCACACAAATCGATCGCCAATGGATGATGCGAGGGTTGGGGCAAGGACTGCCCTGGAGATGGATAACTGCATGCTGTTGAGCATGCTGGTGACTGGCAAAAAGGTATGTCGCCATGTAGGATCGTTTGGGGTGGCATTGAGAATGCCATCCATGCTGCATTGACCTCCTGTTCTAACAGGGAGCCCATGTATGCAAGCCTGAAGACATCAATATCGACATCCACAACGCTTGCATCACTGCCATTTCCACCAGGTGCAGGATATAATCCTGCACCTCTATCTCTGCTGGCCCTGCGAGCTAGGTTGTTTCCTTGCCCAATGGCAAGGGGACTCATTGACTTCGCAGGAGAATGTCGTCTGATGTTCTTTTCCTCCCTTATCGACATATACAATGAGGAGGCATCTTGGATGCCTCCACTGGCATTCTGAGCATGTGCAGACCAACTGTCTGCATGCCTCTTCATGCTGGATACACCAGCAAGTGCGTCCTCTCATCTTTTAATGAGGAAATTTGACAGTTTTGGAGGAGGGCACCGTATGGCGTCCTCCTCGTTCTCCGTCGATCAATTCAGTGGGGAGGCATCCTGGATGCCTCCAACGACTTCGATATTGCATGCAGACCATGTGTCTGCATGCCCTTTCATGCTGGCCATGCCAGCCATGGTGTCCTCTCATTGATTGATGAGAGAGTTCAATGATTCCAGGGGAGGATGCTGTATAGCATCCTCCTTGTTCTCTATTGTTCAAACCAGTGAGGAGGCATCTTGCACACCTCCAACAATGTCAGATATGTGTGCAGATCGAGTATCTGCATGCCTTTTTATGCTGGCTATGCCAGCAACTTCAGAACATTGATCAACATCGACATTTCTCAACTTTTTGAGGAGACAACAATTTTTGTCTTCCCTCTCAACCTTCCTTCCATGACAATGTCATTTGTCATCATATCTCATTGCCATTTCATCTATGCAATGATGCACAGCACTAGAGGCACCAACACTCTCAACACCTCACTCAGCAATGAGGTTTCTCGATGATTCGAGGAGACAAGTATGCTCATCTCCTTTCTCTCCCTTCCTGCACCAACAACATTTCTTGTCATCATCATCGCTCTGTCACTTTTCATTCACAATTGCGACACTTCTGCGGAGACAATAAATATTGTCTCTGTCTCCTTTCTGCAGACAATGATTCAGATGATGACGAGAATCTTCATCGTCACTATCGTCCTTGCTTCATTGTGTGCTCATGATGTTTCTTTCGCTCTCTCAGAGATGAATTCTTTCATCTCCTTATGTCTGTAGGCTGGTGTGATGAGCATCTTGCTCATTCCTTGCCCTCCTGTGAGCATCAACAGATGCTCTCATTCTTTGGTCCTTTTCTCAGACTAATTGTATAGCATGCACCTGAAGGATGTTATCCTTCACAGCATTCTCGCAGGGCTGAACATCATGTTCACCCTCTCTCCTTGTCGGCACTGTGGCATCGACTTGCCATTTGTGTGCGGCAAGAGTTTTCTCCCACCCCTTCAAGTCCAAAACCCCTCATCGCTGCAAGTTCGACGAGGGCTGTGATTCAGTCTGTGAGAGTCGAGTATGCTGCTCGACTCGTTCTGACTTCGAGTCCTGGATGTTTGTATGCATCTGGGACTGCTCCTATGCCTCAATTGATGTGTTGGCATCGTGTCGAGCATGTTTCTTTATTTTATCCAGCCTGCACTGTTCATCGCCTGCATTGTCGACGGTGTGGGCTGGGTTTTTGCAGAGAGGGGCTGTATTTGCAGCTCCTGGACCTTTTGCGCAGTCGTTCGATGACTGACTGTGGGAGATGGCCTTGTTAGGCTATCTCGATGAGTCTCGTTGATGACTCGGTGGGTGGCATTCTCGACCATGGACTCATCGCGACTTTGTGTCGAAGTTTTGTGCATGGGTGTGGATGAAAGTGTTTGCTGATTAGTCTTATGATGAATCTTTTCATTATAAGAACTATAGCTACTCATATGTAGAGTAGCTGTCTTGTGTGTGGAGGTGGACGAAGTTCTTTGTCCACTCGTTTTCTTATGTAGATGTTCACTCACAGTTTGTGATGCATGAGGAACTTGTGTAGTATGAATGCATGAATCGTTCGCACTACTAACAGTAGAGTCGCGTGTTTTCGACTCATATAAAGGTAGTGAGGGTGCCAAAAGCTCGTTCGGCACCCAATGCTCGTTCGTGTACTTCATGTAGGGATTAAGTACAGCTTGATAGTCGAGCTCACCAGGCTTAAGGTCCTGCAGAATCCAGTTGACAGATTTTGCACTGACAGGTTTGTGGAGATAGTATCTCCCGCACTCATCGAAGCTACTACAGAAGAATCAAGTATGTTCATTGGGGTCATAATACATATGCACGTCAATTACGGAGTTGCTATGTACTCTGTAGCACCTATAAGGGACATTGTTAGTGTCACGCGATGAATCGTGAGACTCGACAAGAGACGTGGCAGCTCCGCCACATCGTTTGACATTCTGTGGTTCCAGAGAAGTCACGGAAAATGGCGCGTGCATCACCGTTTCCTTTTGAGGCTTCCATGTGGGTGACAGGTGCCACATGTCATCTCTGAGCCCAATTGGGGGTTGGTAGTGATAGGGTGGTGATTGCCAGCTCAAAGGGGAATCCAGAGATTTAGCAGTAAGCAGATAGATGGCTGGGGCTGGCCAATAGTTGGATAGCTGAAAAAAATGTAAAGCTGGGCTTTACAGAGAGACCTTACTTCCCACAAAGTATCAGCTTGACCAATATATAGGCAATGTGAATACTCGACGTGGGGGTGTAAGGTGCTGGCAATTACATAATGCATCAAAGTAACTAAAAAGGCAGCCTCAGAAGGTCTTGCCAAACATTGCCATATATGGTCTAGAGACCGTCCTGTTATAGATACTCAGCACAAATATAGACATAGATCTTGACATGCATCTCAACAGCTTTTTTACAACACTATGGGCCCGATGAACTTCAAATAAGGGAGGATGCCAATGCCAAATATAAAACCTGAACTCAATAGATGGAGGCAAACAAGACGCCTTTTGCACATTATGCAAGAGAGCTTAGAAAGTTGTATTCTGGCAAGAAGAGGATGGTACAATATGTTTGTTTTCTGTTCATTTCAAATGTATGCATGCTGACTACCTTTCTTTTTGGTGCTTAGATATTTCTGTTCTTGTTGCTATTGTGTCTCCTGCCTCTACTAGCAATGAGGACTTGGAAGGGAGTCTGAGTATGCATTTGTATGAATGGATCAGAATTCCATTGTCATACATTACATTCTTGGTTGTGGTTATGATTTTTAGGGCTGTCAGTGGTAAGCCACTTGAGATCAAAATGACTTCCGATGCCATTATGAGCATTGTCCAGGTATCAACTTCCATAGGTATCATTAGACATCTGTGTTCATCCTGTCAATGTTCCATAATTCATATATCAATTTTTGTTGGTATTCTGACCTGTTGTATGTTTTCTTGTGTTTTATTTCAGGATCTGGCTAGGAAGAGGCCATTGATGTGATGCTCTGACTGCACCAACACTACTGTTTGACTCCATTCTTATAACATGTGCAAAATTCCTGCATGCTGTTCCCAGATTCTAGCCTCAATGTGTAGAGTTGCTTGCATATATATGAGTACACTTGTAAATTCAAGAATTATTATTTTTTTTTTATTGCTGGATCAACTGATATGCACTAGCAGACTTTTATATGCAAAATGAAAGACTTTCAAGATAGATATGAATATATTGCATAGACAATCAACCAGGATAAATCAAGACCAATTTCATCATCTTTACAAGCTCTTCAAGCTCTCTCATCTCTCCCAAATATTCTCCAAATCAAGTCTCTGAGTAATCTTCATATTACTTGAATGCATCGGTAAGCAATTCCATATAATAAGCTAAAATGGACAAACATAAGGAATTTTGTTGAACAATTTGATGCAGTTGTTCTCCCAGCCTCTGCTGTTCATCTCTCAATTCCTTCACCAACTGAAAGACAATTTCTTGCTGTTTCTTCATCATCTGAAAGGCAATTTCTTGCTGTTTCTGTTTGGTATAAAATCATTTGTGCAGACTTTGAAGCCATTTGTGTGGACTTTGAAACCATTTGTGTGGACTTTGTAACTTTGACTTGAAGAGTTGTAACTTTGACTGTAAGAGAGTAATCTTTGTCAAGTCCAAAGCTTGCACAGCATAAAAAACACTTATCATCTGTGCTGAGCCAAGATAAGTTTGGACGATTGGCTCAAGAGATGCAAATTCTAGGTTCATGTGGTCCAGATTTTTAGAGAAAAGATGTGCATCCATGATGATGGCAATGGCTGTAAAGGAGTCAAATGGTACATGCCGATTACTGATATATTGAATTACTTACCAATAGAGATATGATAACGATTATGAGAAATACTGATGCAGGCAGGCTAGAAATCAGCTGTCAGCAAACGAAAGATAGCGGTGGCCATAATATTAACTAACCAGTGGGTGAAGTGCTTTCAGAAACTTTTGAGTAGCATAGATAAATAGAGGCTTTATAAGTTAAGTAAATATAATCAGCACTTATAATTAATTTCAATAGATCACACTTACATCCTGTCAACAACATTCAAGAGGCAATGTGTAATGAGCACTTCTCAACTAACTATAATGCATTACACTCACCCACTGTTAACAACATTCATGAGGTGATGCATGATGAGCATTTCTCAACTGTTTCAACACATTACACTTACTTCCTTTTAATAACATTCATAAGGCAATGCATGATGAGCACTCTGCAACTGAATATAATGCATTACACTTACATCCTGTCAACAACATTTATGAGGCAATGCATGATGAGCATCAACTGATTTCAATTGATCACTTACATGCTGTCAACAATATTCATAAGGCAATGAATAATAAGCATTTTTCAAATAAGTATAATGCATTGTACTTACATACTGTCAACAACATTCATGAGATAATCCATGATAAGCAATTCTCAACTGATTTCAATAAATTACACTTACATGCTGTCAACAACATTTATAAAGCAGTGAGCATTTCTCAATTGATTTCAATAAATTACACTTACATGCTATCAATGACATTTATGAGGCAATGAATAATGAGCATTCCTTAGCTGATTTCAATAAATTTCACATACCACCTATCAACAACATTTATGAGGCAATGCATAATGGGCACTTCTCAACTGAATACAATGCATTACACTCACAATCTGTTAACAACATTCATGTGGGTCTCCGCAACGCCTGCCAAAAAAGTGTGACAGAAAATGTAGTCACTATCCGATAAGGTAATCGCCTCTTCTACTAGATTCCCACAATCGTTCTCAAGTCACTCTCGATGCATCCTCTCTCTCTCGACTCAACTGCCTGACAGCGAATAACTGAATTTTATGAAAGATTAGTAGATGTGTACATTTGAGGCTATATAAGTAAAACTAGTGAATATTACAGTGATTAAGAAACTTTAACTGTCCATTTCCGCATCCTCAATCTCGTCCCAGCTCGCCATCACCAGTGATTCCAGCTGTGGTGCAGCATTACCAAACATAATATAGGTGGAAATAGTGTCAAAATATACCGATGTACTGTAATTATAAGTTGAGTAAGCATTTCATCACGTTTCATCTTCCGAATGCAGGTTTTCGATGGTATCTTCTCTTGCCAATCCAAATGGCGGTGCCAATTGATCTGGAGCATAATGTCAGTAACTTTGATCTTCTTTCCATTTGTGTCCATTCCATTCTTTAGCGCTTCGAGATTCAGCTGGAGAGGGAGAGTGTCAAGTTGCCTCTCCTCAGCTACTATCTTTGCCACGTGCTCATTATCTCACATCCGCTTTGTGTCCACTACTGCTTGGTCATGGTCTGCCTGCTCCCGCCTCCTCTTTCTCTCAAGTCCTAGCTCATCACGATGGTGATTCTCTTTGCAGAAGAACTTGCGATCTGCCGGCATCGAGACAGTTTCAGCCAGCAGTGTTGTTTCTTCTAATAGCAGTCTCAGAGTTGAAGCGATGTAGGCTTATGTTTGGGGCATGTCACCATCTGATCCACAAGGTTCCTAGAGCACCCTCATTGTGGTCATTTGTGGGTGCAATGTAAATCCGTTGCTTTTCTTCCTTGGAAAGTCGCGCTATGGCTCCATCAGCATGAAACTCTGAGGTGAAGCATTTCCATGTCTCGAGAGCACCTTTGAAAAATGCAAACAAGACATTTCTCGAGGTGAGAAAGTGAGCCAGAAAGTCTCTGAACAGCATAAAAGGCTTCAGGATGTTCCCACAACTTTCCATCAAGTGAACCGTGGACATGATCAGCATCAGGTGCAAAAAGAAGAGCTGGTTTGCTGATCATGGTGCGACAATGAGCTTTGACCTTCTTGTGGAGTAGTCCGAGTTCAAGTGCATTGATGCTTTGATCTCCAGATCCACAGACAACTTGCATATAGGGATGGCTAATTGAGATAGAATAGAGTGACAGAACACACAACTCGGTCAGAGTTGATATATCCTTCAGGCCAGTCAAGACGTTGCTCTCCATGTGGTTTAGATTTTGCTTCTCTTTTTGGTCACGAACTAGAAGAAGGAAGTCAAGATAGAAAGGAAGATTGATCAGGATTGCTGTGGCGGCTTCACAGTGTGATTGGAAATGGGTGTTGCTGGTGTCCAGGAACTCGACCAGATATCCAAGATTGCGCTCAAAGAAAATACAGAATGTATCTTGCTGTCCCTTTTTGCTGTCCTTGTGATTGAAAACGGCACCGGCAAGGCTAGTCAATTTAACAGCCCCTCCTTCGGACACCTCCTCTGCACAATCGCATGCCGCAGAAGCACCACCAGCAACCACCGCGTCATTGTCGCAGTTGTAAAGCTTAACCGGACTGGCAAGACCCTCTGTTTTCCAGAATTCTCCCATCGCATGCACACCACCCTTCACCGAGTTCATCTCCTTGTGCATACAGCACCCTGCCCAGACATAGATCTGTGCCTCATGTTTGTCCTGATCAGATAGCTTGCTCCACGCTTCTTCACCAATGCGCATGCAGAGGTGCTCATAGGCCAATCAATCCTTCACGTCCTTTTCTTCTTCAGACAGTGCGTCCCATACGTCAAAGCTGCCAGCCTCATCAATCTTCCTAGTGTTTTCCTCCATGACCAAAGCCAAGATTTCTGAGACTGCTGCTGATTTCATGTACTCTTGGCCACAATAAATACGATCTGTGAGAGTTTTCCACTCTTGTATAAGGTGATCAAGCTTCTTTTGATCCTCCGAGTGGTCAGAACCCAGACCGTGGAGATAAAGCGCAAAGGTGTGCGGGTCTACAGGGTCTCCGAGTGCAATAGAAGTCTGATTATACAGCCAATATGCATTGTCGTGTCTCTCTTTCCAGCCGTGCAGCTGTGTCTCGCTAGTGTGGTCCAGGCCAGAAGTGATTCCAAAAAAACGCATTGTGGGAGTGGCAGAAGTAGTGGTAGATGAGCCGGAGTAGTTGGGGACACTGCTCATGGAGATATGGCCAGATTCAAAGTTAAGGTGTTTGATAGTGGTTCCGTCATCACTAATTGTAAAACCTTTGCAGTCATCTAGTGAGGCTTGGGTCCGAATGATCATAAACTGCATGTTGCTCACCTTTTGCCTGGTTAATTTCATGAACAATCTGAGCCTGTGCTGCCAGCCCACCCTCGTTCATGATTTGTCCTACAGTCCTTGCATGGATACTATCCTGAACTTCGACACCAAGTCCCTGACCAACGGTATGGATCACATCGTTGATATTATCCTCCGGAACTTTCAAAACAACCAGCCCTTGTATCACATCCCTACAATCATCCTTTACCACACCTTTCTCTTTCATATAGAATGATTTCAGTGTCGCCTTTGCCTTACTGAGTGCCTTGTCAACTGCTAGCATTTTCTGCAATGGCACGCGGCTGCTTTTCACTCGCAACGCATGCATAAGGCGCTTCTTGCCTTCCCGAAGTGCATCACGAGAAGCCTTGGCCCGATCAGCCTCGCGCTTCTTGTTATGCAAGCGACGAAGTAAGTCCTCGGCCTTCGTGGTCTGTTTTTCAAGCGTCTGTCAGATAGTAGAGAGCGTGGAGTTGGGTGAATTTTCCTTGTCAGATACATGTCGTAAGCGTTCCAAGTTGGCCAAGGACTGCACGTATTGAAGGAGAGAGCTTAACCATCCCTGGTGCCTGCAAAGGGAGGTTTAGCGTATTAAATGATGTGACACATCGAGCCAAGCAGTGCTTAAAATACCTCGATCGTGTAAATTTCCTTTTTCAGCCCACAAATTCCCTTCACTCTCGTGAGGTGTTTCTAGTCCCGCTGGGCACTCTAGTGCCTCAAACAAGTTGCCCAAACTGTATTAGAACCATTAATCTTCATTTTCTTCGGGACAGAATTTTCTTGCAACCTCGTTTAGAATGAAATTGAACTGTCTGAAAAGCCATATCTTTGGATATGGCCAACTAATTGTAATTCTGTCCCGAAGAAGTTTTTTATATACCTATTCTAACTTCTTTATCCCATACAAACTAGTTCCCAAAGTGATGCCATACCCCTCTACATTTCTGTACCATTTCGTGAGGGAGTGTCAGAGTTTAAACTTGGCAGGCATTGCGGGGACCCAATTCATGAGATAATGCATGATAAGCACTTCTCAACTGATTTCAATAAATCACACTTACATGCTATCAACAACATTTATGAGGCAATGCATAATGAGTATTTCTCAACTGATTTCAATAGATCACACTGACAAGCTGTTAACAACATTCATAAGCCAACACATGATGAGCATTTCTCAACTGATTTCAATTGATCACACTTACTTTCTGACAACATCATTCATGTGGCAATGCAGAGTGAGCACTTCTCAACTGAATACAATGCATTATACTCACAGGCTGTTAATAACATTCATGAGGTGATGTGTGATGAGCATTTCTCAATTGAGTACAAAGCACTTACATACTATCGACAATATTCATGAGGCAATGCATAATGAGCACTTCTCAAATGAGTACAATAGATCATACTTACATCCTGTCAAGAACATTTATAAGGCAATGCAGAGTGAGCATTTTCAACTGACACTTACATGCCGTCAGCAACATTCAAGAGGCAATGCATGATAAGCATTTTTCAACTGATCAATAAATTACACTTACATCCTGTCAATAGCATTTATGAGGCAATGCACAATGAGCACTTCTCAGCTGATTTCAATAAATTACACTTACATACTGTCAACAACATGTGAGAAATGATGCATGATTAGCACTTCTTAACTTATTCAAAAAGATAAAACTCACATCCTATCAATATATTCATAAAACAATGCATACTGACACTAATTAACCAATATCAATAGAATACACTTGCCAGCTATAGATAAAATACATAGGATAAACAGAGTAAGCACTGCTCAATTGCTTTTGAATAAATGTTACTTACTTGCTGTCATAAGAATCTATTAGATAAAACATAGTGAGCACTGGCAAGCCAGATTATACTCACCTTCTAAGAATTGATAAGGTGTCATTAAGTAAGTACTAATGGACCAGATTACACTCACAGCCTAGAAATTAATGAAATATAAGTCAGACACTACTGAACTATTGCCTAGAGCTAACCTAACAATCAAATTTTTATTAAATATATTCACAGTTCATTGTAAATGAAATTCTCTATACCTCTATCCCACAATAATATCTCAGCATAAAGAGCTCTGCTATCTCTGTAGGCGCATCTTTTGCCAGTTGTGCAACAGCCCTTGATCAAAATCATCAATAGAACTAAATAATGTCTGTCAAAGATAGTTCGCCTCATAGCATACTTTGATTTTAACTCCAGACTGGACTTCTGGGTTGAGATAAAGAGTGCTTGAAGCACTTCATTATCTAACACTGCTGCTGTCTAATCCAAAAGCTCATAACAGAATGCAGTTGGCTTGTGCATGTCTTTATTTCCATTAATCAGTTCAATCTATAGTCTGTAAAATGCTTCTTACCAGAAAGATCCACACGAGCCTTTGGTGGATATTTACTTTCAAAGATTGATTGTAATATGCTAGCTTGTGACCTGGCAAAATGAGTCTTTGCCTCAGCTGGGGCTTGCTGAAGAGCATCATCTTCATTGATGCCAGGATTCTCTTTGCAAAGTCTAAAGAAAGCCTTTTAAAGAAGGCTATCAAACTTAGTAAAGAGCAACAGAATAGGCACTTTGAATATATGTATGAGATAGTCTTTTATGGGTGAATGGTCAACATAGTTACCTCCATTGGTGTCACACTCAGAGAAGAATTTTCTTTCTGCTGCGGTGATTGGCTGAGCATCATTGACTGGGATACAATACCTGCAAAGCAAGAATGAGATACAGTTGCAAACAAAGTCAACAATTTTGTTGACCCAATTACTGACACGCGGCAAACCTTTCAAGGCCACTTTTTAATGTGGGAACGATGCATTCAGGACCCATAGACTTGATTTGCACGAGCCGATTTCTTATATTCGTCGAAATGGGAAATTTTGCCTCAAAAATATTGGCCAACCCTTGAAAATGGTCCAAAAAATATGAAAAATACGGCAATCGACTCCTTTTGATGGCCTGTATCTGATTCTGATAAACACTGCGGGAATTGGCCGAAATAATTTGTGGGATCATGCTGAATATATCGTGGTTATTTTTTTGATGTCTTCCCACACATGGCTGAAGAAAAAGAGGGAGCATATCTAAAATATGAGCTAACACAT
>JABCKG010000105.1:0-27071 GCA_018851835.1 Hypsizygus ulmarius | reverse complement strand
GCCGAAACGACAGCGAAAGTATGTCTTCACACGGTCATTGTTGCAACTATATCCACTCAATTGTCCTTTTTAGATACCACCGGCAGTCTCTTTTGAAGAAGCAGCCACTATACCTGTCGCCATTGCGGCCGCAGTCGTGGGACTTTATAACCCGAAACCTCATGGTGCTGGGTATACCCCCCCTTTCGAACCGTCTGCACTAGGGAAATACGCAGGAAAGCCGGCCGTAATCATCGGAGGTGCTACCTCTGTGGGTCAATATGGTACACCTCATCGATTGCAAACACGCATGGCTAGGATCTAATCTATTGTTGGTGCAGTCATTCAGCTCGCCAGATTATCAGGCTTCTCGCCAATTATTGCAATCTCCTCCTCTAAGCACGAGGACTACCTCAAATCACTGGGCGCAACCCATATCATAGATCGACATATACCACAAGAATCTATTCCCGCTGAAATCGTCAAGATTACGACCGCCCCAATTGAGATTGTCTACGACGCAGTCTCACTGGAAGATACTCAGCAAGTCAGCTATGATTTGCTTGCGGATGGCGGTCATCTGGTCCTTGTCCTCCCTTCGCAGATTAAGGAGACGGAAGGAAAGTCCTTCTCTAGTTTCCTCTATGTCTGGACTCTAGATCATACACGTGAACTTGGTCTCAAGCTCTACAGCAATTTGAGTAAGCTTTTGGAGGAGGGTGCGATCAAGGTATGTGGCGCTATGTACCAAATGCTTGCTGAAGTGCTCATTTTTGTTTTTCAATAGCCAAACAGGGTAGAAATTCTTCCAGGTGGTCTGAACGCAATTGTGGGTGGTCTGGAGAAATTGGCGAATGATAAAGTCTCCGGTGTGAAACTAGTCATTCGTCCTCGGGAGACAACAACATGATACCCGAGCCTGAAGTATTTTATAACAAATGGAGCTCACGGTGTGCGCTTTTACTGATCGTGATGATTGTCATTTATAACGCAGAGCACTTGTTACGCCACTGTAGAGCTCATCACTCAATGTGACTGATTGACAGTTCTGCCACTTGTCAAGTACAATACATCAGAGTCAGCGTCGCGCAATTGTAATCAATACCGCTGTAAGCAACTTGAACGGTGAGAGTTCACAATAATCGCCTTTCGATTGCCATGCCGTTCATCGCTCCCCGGGTTGTTCATTCTTACCATTCCGCCTCTATGACCATGACATCCCCTCGTGTCTGAAGCCATAACTGCCCTATTCAACCCCGAGTCTCCAGGGACCAGAGGCTTGTACTATCAGCGCGATCGGACGAGTCGTCGTGATGCGCGCCCTCGAACCTATTTTTAGATACTGTAGACATTGCAAGGTCAGACCAAATTCAGACAGGAGTTCAGCCGTGAGAAACTGGGTTAGCTCCATTCGAAACATATGTACTGTACAAACATGAGCATTAGATCGGTTCTTCTCACCATCATCCCCCGTTCTCATATCTTTCATCATCTACCACATCATGCCTTCGAAACCACAACAAAAAGCCCTGCTTCTCGAATCCAAGAAAGGTCAGCTGGTGCTAAGAACCAGGGAGATACCTAGGCCTGGGCCCGGCGAACTTCTTGTTAAGGTCCTCGCAACGTCTCTGAACCCATTGGACTGGAAGATCCAGAAGTACGGGATCATCTTTGAGAATTACCCCGCTGTCCTTGGAACAGACGTCGCTGGAGAAGTAGAGCAAGTCGGCGAAGGAGTGACCGAATTTTCTAAAGGCGATCGCGTGTAAGGCAGCTTTAGTGCAGTCATTGCAAGTTTTCAATGTTTTGACGCTGATTCGTGTTTACAGTTTCTGCCAGGGCACCTTCGAAAATGGACGCGCAAGCTTCCAACAATATACGCTCGCCACCACTGCTACGACTGCTAAGGTATGGGAGTGCTGATAATCATATTCGACCTCTAACCTTTATTGAATCGTTTGAACCTCGAAGATCCCACCTAATTTCTCATACGATGAGGTATCAACCATCCCTGTGGCTCTAACTGCAGCCTACGTCGGTTTATATCACTATGCGCCGTATGGTTTGGAGCTGGCTTCACCACTAGACCCATCAAATCGAGGCAAATACGCTGGGAATCCTCTGGTCGTCTTTGGCGGTTCGAGCTCAGTTGGTCAATACGGTGAGTCTGAAGCTGCCAGACACCAAACAGTATGCTAAATTCCCATCCAGCAATTCAACTTGCGAAAGCATCTGGCTTCTCCCCTATCATCACAACTTCTTCCTCAAAACATGCTGATTACTTAAAGTCACTTGGAGCAACTGAAGTCATAGATCGTTACACTCCGTTGTCTGCCCTAGAATCTGAGATCAGGAAAGTTACGGATTCACCCATTCGATACGTCTTCGATGCTATCTCGTCGGAGGAAACGCAGCAACTGGGTCGCGATCTGCTCAAATCTGGCGGTCACCTTGTCGTAACTCTGAATCCAACTGTTACCAAGGCCGATGGCATCAACATCATTCAAATACTTGGAGTTTTGCGTTTACCACAAAATCGAGTGCTGTTGCAAGATATGTATAGTAGACTCACAGAGTCATTGGAAGAAGGCATAATTAAGGTACGTGCCTTCTCGCCCCGCTAAGTATTTCACAGGCTGATGAGCGTCATCCAGCCAAACAGATACGAGGTCCTCCCACATGGATTAGAGGGAATCGTTGAGGGTTTACAGCGGTTACAGGACGAGCAAGTTTCAGGTTTGAAGCTGGTGGCTCATCCTCACGACTCTTGAAGTTAGATCACGTTATGTTTCCCTGGTAAATTTCTTTGGGACAGTCCTTCAAATAAACTGACTGCAACACCAATACCCGCACGGGCCAAAAGCTTCATACCGATGCACCTTACTTCATAACGATTGCTACGTGAATGATCACAAAACACCCCTGACTACGGTGTACTTGTACAACATCACTATGCGCGGACGTGTACAAAGAAACCCGATGGAACGATACATCATCAGAATCACCGACTGCCCTTTGGTAAAATGCTTGACGCCATTATGAAGTGCACGCGTCGCATCATAGGATTCGGGTACTGTTTTCCCTGTCATGAGAGAGAGGAAAATATGTCCTTCGTAATAGTGGGTGCATCTTCATCGTTGATTGACCACATCATGATGATGCAGCCTCTAGCAGACAGCATCCCTGCTGAAGTTCTGACAGGCTTTCTACATAGTGGTTTGGTAGGCTCGCCAGGCTAGGCTCGCTCTCAGGACTAGTAAACGAATTACTCTGAAAGATGACTATCTGCGATGTGAGAAACGAGAAACGCGAGTGGGGCCAATATTCGCATTGCGTTGGATCCTACCTTGCATGTAGTGAGTGCGCAAAAGTGAGCGAGAAAACACGCAGATTTTCGACGCGAGCTGACGCGTTGCGATCGTATGTACTCGTACACGTGATCAATGTTCAGCGCATATCTTGCCGCTGTCAGTAACTCTGTTCAAGTTGAACTCTACGTCTTACCTTGACAGTGCTCAAGCCTCATAGTCGTGAGCTATATCGAATATCAAGCTTCGTCTGCTTCTTTTGCACCTATGCCGGCCTTAAGATCTATGAATCGGAACTAGATAAATTGAACTCAAATCTCAAAGCTGAATGGTTTGAGTATACTTCAAAAAGAACCTCGGTGCGAAAGATAGCCATGTTTCATCACGTTCTTTCCACTGATTGGTCGACAACTTCGGGTTCAAGTAGCGTAGGACGTACGTGCCAGTGTTTCATAAAGCCTGTCGGGACAGTTATTGCTTGGGCGACGTTGTTTATTATGAAAAAAAAGCGAGAACGCAGCTCATACATCCCCCCTCATGAAACTAATTTATGCGTGTGTTCAGATGATGAAAGAGTACACACTTAGGATGCGCCCCACTTGCGCCCCACGCAGAGATGGCCGAAAATTTACCCAGGCTCATATGTTCGTACATTTCGTCTATGACTCGGTCATCGCTCATCACGCTTAACAGCATCTCGCTTCTTCAGACCTCCCTGCCTTTTGTTGCTCGACTTCCGGAATTTGTCAGTTCCAGCAAGGCTCGGAACTTAGCCGGAAAACTTCGATCTTTTACATTTGAGCAGTTCCGGCCTGAAAGCTCTGACGATGAAGTGCAAAGCGAGAAAAGGTTGACTCCCATTTCCTACGGAGATGTCTGCGTATCGGATGTGGGCCCGGGATCAGTCGCCAGTAGCGAGAGGTCAACCGTTGAATCAATTCGATGACATTCCTAGGAAATACGCTACGGTGTCCAACGTATATCGCAATCTTGAAATTCGGGGCCATGTATGAAGACCAACAGGAACTTGTCATCTTTTTAATTCATCCGCCCCAGCCCATAACGTTCTCTCTCAAACGTTTCCATCAACCAGAAACTGCCCAAATGCCTAGCATCTCACCTGAACATCCTGAACGAAGAGGTAAGCACGATTAATGCCTAGGAGCGCGCCGTTGATCTCATGACTCCGTCCGCCAGCTTCTTAACCCGAAAGTCAAAATGACTCATTCTGATGGAATTCAAAAGGATGTCCCAGCAGCTCCCCTCGTAGAGACGCTTACTTTCTCAACCGTCAAGTCCCTACCCGCGGAGTACTACATGAAGTTCTTCTGCAATGCTGCAAATTTCCAGCGACCAAGCCCAAGTGAGCACTCAGCATTGCGTTCATCAGTGTCAATCCCATCTGATCTTCGACACGTTTATGAGCAGTCCGCGACGTCGTGCGCTTAGAAGAAAAGCCCTCCATCATATGCCTCCTCACGGGAAAACCCAAGCACGACACGTTCCCCTTCGCATCACTCACATTCACCGCGCGGTCTGCAAAACGATGAAATGGTCTCAAAGCTCGAAGGGGAGGTGCTCCACGAGGGGCTTCAGTATACCGCCACATCAACAGCTGGTGGACTGGATAGTTGGGCTGCAGGAAGAGTTTTCCCATTGAAGGAAGCGTGGTGAGGGGGTCTAACGTTGGGGTCGGGGTCGCAGGATTTGATATTTAAGGTTCGTGGTGTGCTTCCATACGCAGCGGAATGATGGAGACTGAATGGCATGTCTTCTCGGCAGGCTGTTGTTGCTCTGCTAAACCCTGGGGACCTCGTGCTCATCGAGTCGCCCGTTTACGCGTAGGTAGGGCGTCTGGAAGCTTACGTCCTCGCTGCTCATCGTCGCGTTTCAGTGGTGTAATTCCAATGTTTTAATCAGTGGAATGTGAAGAAGTCGGTAAGTGGTCACGGCAACCTGCATCATTCCATCGACTTACCTCATGGTTTGTTCTACCCGTATGGCAGAGGTGGAAATGGACGTCAATGATATCTCCTCTGACTCCTTACGCTATACTTTAGAAGCCTCGCCAGCCGGAAAACCGAAATTGCGGATTCTATATACCGACCCCGTACGTCTGGCGTCCGGAGTATGTTACGTCTGTTTCATTTGGTCTGATCGACGCTGATAGTACGGCTGCAGTACTATGGTATGACAGCTACAACTGAGCTGCGCAAGGAGGTTCTTCGGCTCGCGCATGAGCGCGATTTCCTCATCCTAAAAGGCAACTTTTCCAGACTGATTAAATACATGTCCAATTTCTTACTATGTTATCTCGCAGACGATCCATATTATTACCTGTGCTATGGAGACGCTGCGCGCCCACCCCGTATTTCTCGCTGGAGATGGAGGGGCCCGAAGTCGGCCGAGTGCTCCGATCTAAGTCTGTCCAAAATCTTATCGGCAGGGCTTCGCATAGGGTTTGCGACGGGTCCTCAGCCCCTTCTCTAGGTCATCAACCCATATGTACTATCTCCCTCTATGTTGGCTTATGTCCGCATGTTTTCAAATTCGAAACCTATCTCACGCCTGCTTCTCTTTTGCTCTCTTCACACTCTTTCGCCTTCCCACCCGAAAAGGCACCTTCAGACCAGCTTTGCCTGCCTCTCCGCGTGCTACGGAATGATATATGATGTATGATTCGTTGCTATTAGACTGCGACATCAAACTTGCAGGTGTCATCACTGACGCAGGCGATCGTCTTCAAGTCGTTGGACTCGTGGAGGTACAAAGGCTTCCATGCACACACGCTGAATGTGCCGGCGTTTCATCGACAGACGCGGGACGTGTATGAGAGGGCGTCTTCAAATTGTTGGACTCGAGGGGGTAAAAAGGCTTCCATGCACACACACGCGCGGAATGTGTCGGCATATTATCGATGAAAGCGGGACGTTTATGAGAGGGCGATGATGGCCCGTCTTTCAAGGCTGGCTGAGTGGAGTACGCCCCGGGCGGGTATGTTCTTCTGGTGCGCACTAACTATTGTCCGAGTCCCACCATTTTCTGTGTCTCTTTGCATCAATGAATGCGTACTGTACATGTATGGATGGATCTCCATCAGTAACGGCGCACGCGTTCTTTGATGTGGCGTTCATTTACATATGTTTTCGTTCTTTGCGTTTAACCTTACGCGCGAAAATGTTCTATATTCTTGTTCTATTCGCTAAGCACACCGTCCGTTTCGCACCCGCAGGTTCAAACTGCTACTGAGTGTATACTCGAAAGCGGAAAATCACGATTCGGATGCAGTCACACGAACCAGTGCAGTGGCGAAGGGGGTTCTCGCTCTTCCTGGCACTACATTCCTACCGAATGGAAGAAAGGCGGGGTATTTCCGCGCTTCCTTCAGCTTGAACACCAAGGAAGAGGTGTTTGAGGTAGTGAAGAGAATACGACACATTCCCCTAATGCTCGTTCAGCCAGGACTGCGACGCCCTTCGGCGGTTAAGTTCAAGCCGAGACTGCATGAGGCGCGGCAGTCGGCGTCGACAGAGTATGGAGTGGCGCACACTTCGCCTTGAGATATGACGCCTCCAGTGGGAGAGGCCTGTTCCAAATTCACGCCCTCTACTCCAAAGTGTACCACATATTTCGAATTGTTTGTCCGGCCGTATAATCAACAGATGTATATACGTGGTAATGCTTATCGTCCAGAACTTCCTTTTTTATGGGCCTCGCTTGGAATGATCGTGCGTGCAAGTCACCCGTCCCGTGCTCAAAACGTCAGCGAGTGAGTCAGCGCGAATGCGACGTGCGCGCCGCAAAAGTATATAAGGAGAAAATTTTCGGTCGAAGCCTGTAAAAGTCCATTCATACCACATTATCTCCACCGCGCCTTCTTAGCTGTCCAGAAGTCCAAGTACCTTGGGCAACATTCCCAGAAACAGTAGTGAGTGCCTCTTCGACGGGTCTAGATCTTAGCTCCAGCTGATTTGGCTCGAGCGCGAAATACCATGTTCCAATCAGTCGAATCCGTTCCCGTGAACGTTTGCCGCCAAGTTACCTGTGATAAGTGCGGCAAGATTACCTGGGCTGTACGTCCGCCGATTTCTTCGTGTTACTTATAATACCACGCCCTCGCCAATCCCGTCTAATTTACTTCCCTCTTCTTGAATTGACGAATTTTTTGATCGCTGATTTGTACCCTTGTTTCGTCGCATTCGACAGGGCTGCGGGAAACATGTCGAAACCGTAAGTCCCCTTTGTTTCCTGCGCCGCCCCACACCGCACCCTGGGCACGTCTCCCGATTTATGTCATGGGAAGTATTGTGGAAGGCGCGGCTTCGGGTGCTGATACTCGGCTGCAGATATTGATATTGTTTGATCTGATCTATGTTCTCGTTGCTGTAGACGATGCAAGATGTGAAGGAAGAAGACAAGTGCACCTGCCCTCGTGAGGAGAAATGAGATCGGGGTGGGGAGGGTATTTCTGATGGTGGAGTCTGGTGGAGTGCCGGATTAGGGAAGAAAGATTATGAAGCGGTCTCCGGGGTCCGTCAATCAATGCATTTGGAAGTCACCTCATGATCTTCAAAAGTCTGCCTCTGCTGCGAACTTGTAACTTAAGCGTGCTCGATCTCAACTTTCTTGTCTCCTTTATACACTTTCTCTCTCTTCCCCTCATGAAGCAGCACTCAGTATGACTGAAACCTCTGGCTCTATAGTCCAACATAGCCCGCAGCCTTCAACCCCTTTTGACCCAGGGGATGTAGTCACGACCGACCGTCTCGAGGCGTACATGGACGAGGGAAAGCCCATGCTCAATAATTACGCCCGCCATGCAAAAATTGGTGGTGGTCAGCACGGAGAAGTATACTTGTGCTACAAGATCAACACCCGTGTTCCACCAGGCGACCCGGACCGCCGTGTTCCTGTTGTCAGTCAATCTCGTGATGCTGCTGGGACGCGTTCATCACAACTCATCTACTTCACGTTTTAGGCCATGAAATCAGTCAAACGCGACAATGCAAGAGCAAAACAAATGAAAAGGCTCAGGCAGCAACGCCTCCCGACTTCCGAGCATACACCTCTCGCGGACAAGCTGGGCACCACCGAAGCCAAGATTCGGAAGGAAATTGCAATAATGAAAAAGTGCCGCCATCCTCATGTCGTTAGACTCTTTGAAATTATCGATGATCGCATGAAGGAAAAAATTTATATGGGTGAGTGAGTCTTCGACGTTTCTTCGCATTCGTTTGGCACGAGCACTTGTGGCTTCGTCGTCTATTGTGTCGTGTGGCGCTGTTTCTGAACGCCATGTGAACAGTGATGGTACCTGTTTTCTATGTCTGAATTCCTTGAGGACGACATGTTTCACTTACCTTTATATCCCTCTCAGTGATGGAATACTTGGCCGGTGGCGAGGTTAAATGGCGAAATGATCGTGACCAACCAATTCTTAGCGTCGAGCAGACAAGACGCATCATTCGTGATGCGATTCTTGGTCTTGAATATCGTGCGTTCTTTTCGTCTTTGAAACAAATACTCCCGCCGCTCACAATTTCGTCTAGTTCATCACCAAGGTATTATTCATCGCGACATCAAGCCTGCCAACCTTTTGTGGACGGAAGACCGCCGACAAGTTAAGATTGCTGATTTTGGTGTCTCACATTTCTCGTACGCCCAACGGCTCGCCGCTGCCGGTGACGGTGCGATAACCGAAGATCCCGAGGATCCAATTCTCCTAGACGACTCGGACTTGACCAGAAGAGCCGGCACACCTTCGTTTCTGGCTCCGGAAGTTGTATACGAACACACAAACGAACCGTTCGCGGCATCCTTGTCCGACGTCGCCACCGCCTACAGCTCTGGGATCCCATCCGTTGCCACCTCTCATAGTCTGACGGACCCCAAATCTAAGCGTCCACCGATAACGAAGGCTATCGACATCTGGGCTCTGGGAGTTACTCTGTATTGTCTTCTGTTTGGCCGGACACCGTTCGTGGCTGACCCGGCTGCTGCTGGCTCGGAGTGGAGTCTTTACAACTCCATTTGTAACCACGATTGGGCTGTTGACAGCGTGATGGGTGCCGACCGCGTACCGACTGAGGGACGGCATCCAGTCGGGGACTCTGAGGGCGCAACCGTCATCCGGTTATTAGACCAACTACTACAAAAGGACGTCAAGAACCGCATCAATCTCGAGAAACTCAAGGTTCGCATATTGCTTTATTTTTTTCTACGCGGCAGTTTATAGTGAATCAACGCATGGTGCTAACCTCTACTTCGTCACGTTTGTCTTTTGGCTTTTAGAGCAACAAATGGTTTCTCCGGGATCTCGCCGACCCGAAAAAGTGGCTGCAGCTCACGATGCCTAGGGGAAAGATTGACGTCTCGTCCGTTGAAGAGTTGGACGCCATGTCCTCTGTCCATTTCAGGTGGCATTGGGGCCTCGTCTCACGTCGCATCTCGTCTTTGTTTCGCCGGTCACGCGAGGCCAGCCAAGAAGATCGGGACGCTCGAGGCTCTGTTAGGTCGGACCCGCACATTCGTATCCGGAGACCCAGGAGCGCAGCACTTGAAGAACGTCGACGGCCATTCACGCCTGAACCAAAGAGCTACGCGAGTAACGGTGACAAAGGCAAACAGCGTGCCGAGCCTGATCCACTTCCTGAACCGTCTTCATCGAACTCGGACACTCATCCTAAATCGAGCGAACGCTTGCCGGTATCACCAAGAGGCTGCTCGATTGCCCTTCGAGAACCTTCTCCTACTCGAAAAGGACGCAACGGCTCTTCTAGCATCCTTATCGGCGATCGCACCCGGTCAAATAACACCAGCGCGGCCGGCAGTAGCGGCACGAGCAATAACGTGTCGTCCCAGTCCAGCCCAACCACGACCGACAAGCCCCGCGCTCGCTTTGCAATGTTTCTTAATTCCATCTCGCAATGGCGTCCGAACAAGTTTAGTTCGCCCAGCGGGCCATCGCCGACTGACTCTTCGGAGCTTTCGTCCTCAACCGATGTAACACGTACGCGCACTATCAACATCCAATCAAATGCACGGGCCCACCGGACGACGCGTCACAGCGAGGAAGCACTCAGACACTACCACCGGACAACGACACAGGTCGGCAGCGGGCCCTTGACGGCTGACAGGCGCGCGTCGAGCTGGGGGCAGGGCGACAAGCCGATGGAGTTTACGGAGGTGCTAAGTCTGTGTTCCTCGAATGAGCTGAATGATCGCGAAATGATCGTCGGGTCGGGCGGCGTATGTAATGACCGGTCGTTTGCCCCCCGGACACCGTCTAGGCTGTCGAATGTGGCAATTGTGTCGCCAGCGAGCGAGCCCGATAGTGATGACGACGAGGTGGAGCAGAGATTTGGGCCGCCATGTTTTGATGAAGACTCATCGACGATCGCGAGTGCGTTTGATGAAGGTGGTGGGTGGCAAGATGGACGAGACCTAGATGAAGACGAGGGCCATGGTGATGGCGAGCACGAGCACGACCGTGACTACGATGATGTTCATGGCGGTGTACTGTTTGGAGACGACGACGACAGTGGCGATCAGGAGGAGGACGCTGTCACTTTCTCGCCTCGAAAACGTCCGCCACCGACATACGATTGATTTGATTTGTCGAGGTTGCAGCTATTAGCATCCATTGCATATTTCCCCTTGTCTGCCATTTAGCGTTAGAATATCTGGACACGGGACATTTCTTGCTTTTTCTCATACTTTATGAAGCCATCCTCATTTCATTCGTTTCCCCTACAGTAACGAACCCCAGGCCGCTCACTCACTGGTTCCCCTCGTCTACCTGCCTCTTTGCATCACCCTAGAGACCTTGCGGTCTTCCGTAGTATGTCCCGTTTGCCATTTCACATCATATCTATTTTTTTTGTCTTTACTCCCCTTTTTGTCTCAAAGGATCTGTATTAGAGTATTACTAGTCCTTCCTAGACGACGCTATGAGTGTCTGCACTGTACAATACTTTACACGGGTTGCACAACGAGCATTAAACAGCCAGAAATGTAAATAGCACGAAAGGGAAGCGAGCGAACGGGAATCACGGTTAAGGAGAAAGGAATCCCTGGGTATGGATTTGAGTGAATGAAAGTGAATGAGTGGTGGTGAGGCGTATGGTCGATGAGGTGACAAAAAGAAAGAAAAAAATCAACGAGTGTGGGTGGCATGTGGCATTTAAACAAAGGGAAGAGCATATGTTCACGAAAGGTGGTAGGTTTGGCATAGGGAATAAAGATATCAGGCTTCAGCATGAAGGGACAGTGACATGGGTGGTAGACGGCAGACAAAGGAATTGACAAGAAATAAGATCCATCATGTAGGCCACCCCCTCGCAATCCTCGCCGCACCCCCACCAACGCGGCCAAGAAAGTTCCACACAGCGGCAGTCCCATCTGGCGAGAACCCCTCGCCCGCAGCCTGCATGCTATTGAAGCTGGTCCACGCCGTTCGATCATAATATGTCGGACCGCCCGGGACAGAGTAGTGCGGCACCATATACGGGCTGACTGCAAGCAGGACCAGCGCCGACGCACCCACCCACATCACGACCTGGCCGGCAACGTTGTTGACGGAACTCGACGACGCGCCCTTGTCGCCATACACATACGTGTTGTAGATATTGTAGAAACGACCCCCACGGGGTGGCTTAGGCGAGCGCGGTTTGCGTTCGGAGTTCTCGACGATCTTGTCGATGACCATGCACTCAACGCCTAGCTCCTGCTTCAGTGCCTTCCACTCTTCGATGGCCTCTGGCGAGATCCCCCCCGGCACGGGCTCGAAAGGGATCTTGGCGCCGGGATGCCACTTCTGGAGTGCCTCGGCGATGGCTCGCCATTCGTGCTCTTCTTGCTCCTGTGCGTTTATTTGGTTGTAGGCGGGGGGCTGGTCGTGGTGGTGGATGGGCTCGAGGGCCGTGTGGAGGTTCGCTTTTGGTGTAGGAGGGACGATGGTGGATGAGGACGAGGCCATACTCTCGTCATGTATGGGCGATGGGGAACGGGAGATCTCGTCTTCGACCTCGTCGGTTTGTATCTCCATCTCGCATGTGATGCGCGGGACAGGTTTGGGTTCGGGCTCCGTTTGGACTGCGAACACATCGACGCGGGGAGCATCCGTCTGAATGCTGAAGGACGCTTTGAGGATCTTTGGCTCAGGATCTGTCTGTGTAGAGTGTAAGGTGCCGAAGATGATGGGGTCATATTGCGTCGAGCTGTCGGAATACTCCTTGGTTTCTTCGAAAGTTCTCGTTTCAATTTCAAATTTGTTTGCACGGCTGGCAACTTTCTGGAAGCGGGGGAGAGAGAATAAATCAGCATCCACAATCTCAGGATACCCCCACCAACTTACCCTCGTCTTCCTCGTAATGATAGTCTGAATAACATCCTCCCCCTCCGTATCCTCGCCATTCTCGAACTCCACCGAAATATTTCCGTCTTCCTCTTCCTTTACTTCATCCTCCACATCCTCCATCCCCCACCCGCCCTTCATCTTGCCAAGCAACTCCGCACCCAAACTCTTACTAACACTGTTCATCGCGCTCGAGTGCCCACTCCCCCCGCCCGTCGCCGCAACCGCATTGTTCCGCATCTCATCCATGTCGAAGCGCATCCGATCAATCGTCTCCTTCAGCAGCAAGTTCTCCTGCTTCTGCTCGTCGAGCTGGACGTGGGCCTGCTGGGCAACGGCGAGCTCGTCCTCAAGATGCGCGATACGCGCCTCGTACGCTTCGTGCTCCTTGGCCCACTTCGTATTCTCGACGTCATGCAGGGAGGCCGCTTCACGCAGGTTGCGGATGAGCTCCTCACGTTGGCGGAGGTCGTCGCGGTATTTCTCGGATGCCGCTGCGAAGGTAATGGTACTGGATGTCAGAAATGAATATAGAATGGTGATCGTGATACATACCACACTGTTCTTGGTATTGTCTCTGTAAGCTGGTATATGTCAATCGTGCATGTTCCAAACCCTTGTTTGCTTTCGCAATTTCAATTTCTAAAGCCGCGATCTGGGACATGTTTTGCCGCTATTGAATTTAGATCAGTATAAATTCCGAACGCAAAGGAACAACTAACCTCTTTCGAGCGCAACTCCTTCTCCTCCCGCTTCGTAGCACTCAATTCACTTCTCAGCTCTTCCAACCTCCCCTGCATCTCTTCAAGCTCCGACTCATGTTCGGAAAGCTTCCTATTCATCGTCCTCTCTGCTTCCATCAGCTTCTTCCCCATCTCCGCGTTCGTCCTCTGTAACGCATCCAGCCTCTCCATGGGCTCCATCGACGCCGTCGAGTTCGCCGTCGACCGATCCATCACAAGCCCGAACGCATCGTCCTCACCATCCGAGTCTGAGTCTTGTGACGTTCTCGGCATGGGCAAAGACGAGATCGAGTTCACAATGAACTCGTCGTCACCTCTCTGACCGCGGTAGTCATACAGCGAGTTTCCGTCCAGAGTGTGGTCATTGTCGTCTGGCGAGGCGTAGTCGCGGTCACCGTGCGCGTCATAATGATACCCGACGTTCGCATTATTGGTGTTGATCATGAAGTGGGACTGTGGCTGTGATTGAGCACGGGAGTGAGGGCGAGAGGGCGGCCGGCCGAATGGGGGCGAGGAGACGGGGGAGAACGCCCCTAGATCCATGGACGTGCTGAAAGGCGACGTGGGATTCGATGGCGCGCGGCTCCGCCCTGGAGTGCGACCGAACGCGCTCGGGCTCGCGGAGAAGGACTGACAGAAGAGTCGTTAGTTCGGGTAACGGAATAAAACGGAAAGGTTCTAACCTCTGAATCACTGCGGCTGCCCGCGTCGCTCTTTCGCCTATGTGCTGGGGCAGGGCGCTTGGTCCAGCTCGAAGGCGCGTTGACGTTGTTGGTGTGAAGTGGGGTCGACCTCTGGCGGCGCTCCGTGTCAAAAGGTGACTTTACTGACGTGGGCGTCTGTGGAGGCCCACGGGAAGACCTACGGCTTCCAGACGAATAGAATTTTGAATTGCCGTTCGAGTCACTGCTCGATGATCGCTGGTGGTAATCATCGTCGCGTTCGGATGTGCGTCCCCGCCCAGACAGGTCATTCTCGTCATAGTCAGGACTTCGCGGCGGGCTATGCTTGGTCTTCTCCGCAATGAACTGAATTAGAATCGTGGGTGTGACTTCCAGTCCAGGGTTTGCGTCGAGTAGATGTTTAAGCATAGCGGTTTCGTCGTCATTCATTAGTTTGACGCCGTCGTACAGGTCGGAGAAGGTCTTGAACACATCGACCAGGTTATCGGCAGGTATCGCTGGTTCTCCCGCATCGTTCACATGCGAATTTGGGTGGCTACTGAATATGTTCTGAAGTTGTCTTTCGATATCAGCGATAGACTGTCTATGTCGCCCAAAAGTAGCCTGAATTTGGAGATAGGACGGTTAGAAACAGCTCACAGGTCGAGCAATAAGGCTCACCATATTGTCAGAGGTGGTGGTCAAGGATGAAGAAAGAATCGATACGGTACCATCGGCTGCCACAAATTGAACTGAATCAACAATGCGCGCGCCCAGCAGTGGCAGATGGCCAGAAACTTATGTTGCCGTATGTTTGGCTTCGGGGACAATGACTCTCGAACATCGCTCTCAGACTTTTGGAGCTCTCGTTGCGTGGCAACGACCATATCGGTCCGATTTCTGGGGTGCTGACAGTGATTGGGTCCTGAAGGTGAGTTGGACCTTGTCTCACAAGATAGAGAAGACGACATCCGATACAAATGCCATTCGTATATAAAAAGCTTCTTCATCATTAGTTATTCCTCCAATGTACTCTACATAAAATACCATCCATACACGTTTACCGTTTCTCTTTCACGAAAAAGTGGAGGGTAGCATAGCTCGCCGACGTAAATACCACGAAGAATATTCCAAGAAGAGATACGTTTGGCCACCAAAAAGACTTTCGAGCGCCAAGTCAGCGTCAATGATCACCCACACCCAAAAATAGTAAAATACCTGTGCACGCAACCCAAATACCGAGAGAATAGTGGCAGCCGGAACATCTAATTCCACTCCATACTAGCAGAAATGAACGTGTCAGAAGTGTCATATGAAAAGTTTGGCCAAGCTTACCTTGACTTCCTTAAGCTGGAGGTACCGCAGCTCATTCACCGCCAACGCCTCAAACGCAGCATGGAAAAACGAAATGGTGTGCAACCACTGCATAGCGGGCACGACCGACTCTCGGTTGATCAGCAAACCCGTGAATAGTAGGCTAGCAGAGTCGAACATCCAAAATGATTAACAATAAATAAAAATCCACTGAAGTTCAAAACTCACTTGAACAACATAACCAGCGTCCCCACCAAGCTGGCAACACTGATACTGGCAAAAGCGATCGAAAGCCACAGAACCACACTCGCGGTCGTAAGGTTAAACAGGACCAGCGTCAGCATGAACTTCCAGAAGCCAGCCACAGTGGGAACGAGGCCGACCAAGCCATACACGATACCACCAAACATGAGAGGAGGGACGAGACGCAGCGGGAGAATGTCGAATAGTATCTATGCCCGAGGGTTAATTTAGCATATTACGGTTACGGTCTTTTCGGTCAAACAAGTCATACCTTCGACGAGAAATAGGTGAATGACGAGTAATAGCCATTCGCTCTAGACAAACATGAGCATGGACAGGCATTTTTTGCGGGCTGTACTGACCTTTCTCGCATAAAGAGAATGCGCTCATTCGCGAAGAGCCCAAGGCTCGACAGACAGGAGAACCCGAATAGTGCCAAGGTAAAGAAGAAGATACCTGATGTAAATGATCGGTAAGTAGGCTAATTTCATACGTGCAGAGTGCAACATACCCAATCTGTTCTGGAATCCCGCGATATCATTCCTGAAACGAGCCTATTAACAACAATTCCCAACGAGAACCGAGAAGAATACTAACGTCACATTGTGGAAGAACAAACCACAAATGACTGTCCAAAGCCGACCACGTCAAAACAAAATCCTGGAAGTAGCAAAAAGAAACACTCACAGGCAAGCGCAATCGAACTCAAATAATGCGCCGTCAACAACGCCGGATCCCTATACAAATTCTTGAACGCCCTCCCACTCAGAATCCTAAATTGTGTTCCCCAGCTGGCCCTCTTCCTCCCTCTCAACAACGCCGTCTCCAGCGCCACATCCGGGAGCTCACCCAATACGCCCCTCGGAGCCCCACCGGTCCTCGCCCTCTCCACCTCCGCCTTCAACTCCTCGCCCTCCCTCTTGATGTCCGCTGCAATTGCACTCTGCGCATACGCCTCCACGAGCGCGGAAAGCTTCGGAGTCAGAGGCCGGCTCGCGCCATGCGCTGACGACACCACCGCGTCGAGTAGCTGTGACGTCTTATGCTTGATGTAATGCCCATATGAGGACGCGATGGAATTTGGTCGGGTCCGGAGCTCTGTTTCTTCTTCTGCGTCGGAGGGTGTACTGCTTGTCGGGCGGGCGAGAACGGTGGTTAGCGAGAGAGGCTGGGCTGGGCGGGCGAGACCGCGTTCTTCATCCCCAAGGTTGCTTGTGTCTTCGGGTGTTCCTTCCGTCAGGCTTCCGTCGCTCTCGTTGACGCCGGAGTCTACGCTGGTGTGCATGCTTGCATGCATCGTCATGTCGACTATTCAAGGAGCGTTAGTTGATACAGGTGATCTAGTTTAAAATCAGCACATACTGAGGAAATCGGCAATATTGAACCCAGGTGGACAAGGCTGCCCGATCGAAGTGAAATAGTCTTGACACTTGGCGTACTCTCCCGAATAAATCAACTTCCCCATCGCAAGGACGACCAGCTGGTCGAACAGCGCGACAATGTTGCTCCGTGGCTGGTGGATGGTGAAGATGACAGTACGGTTGTAGTTTCGGGCCAAAGAGACAAGACTGTCGACGACATTGTAAGCGTTGTAGGCATCCAGACCTGAAAAAGAATCAGCCATAGCGAAAGAGAAAGGGAAACCAGACTCGCCGCTGGTAGGTTCATCCAAGAACAAGATCGAAGGACTGGTGACGAGTTCGCAAGCTATAGAGACTCGTCTCTTTTCGCCCCCAGATATTGAACGTCGGCCTACAATCAAGGTAAGTCCAAGAGTCAACCAACAGTACCAACGTAACAAAATAAAACGCACCACTATCCCCAATCCTCATATCCTTAATCCCCAAAATCCCCAACTCATTCATCGTCTCCAACGTCCTATACTTCTTAGCCTCATAGCTCATCTCCCTCGGCAACCTCAGCAGTGCGCTGTATAGCACAGTCTCGTACACTGTCAACGTGCTCATAAGTGTGTCCTCCTGATCCACAAAGCCCATCACGCCCTTGAAGTCCACATCCTTCACCTGCCGCCCGTTGACCAGCGTCGTCCCGCTAACAGTCCCACGCTTGCGTTTCCGTGCCAGGATATCGAGGAACGTCGACTTTCCAGCGCCGGAGGCACCCATGATCGCCATCACCTGCCCAGGTTTCACGGAGCCGGAGATCTTGTCAAGGATGACACGGGAGCCGAGGGCATAGCTGAGTGAGGAGAAGTAGAGTGATGCAGGGACATGGTCGGTCATAAGCTTCGCTGCTTCGTTGTCCGGGAGCTTGATTTGTCCAATGTCGCCGCCACCTGCACGACCTACATACCATAGACCTGGTAACGGGGTTTAGAGAAAGGCAAAGGCGTGAAGGAATGTGACGTTACCAGCCAAGGTGAGAAGGACGATTAAAAGTGCGCCTCCCACACTAAGGGCGAGCCAGAGCCTGTTGTCCGGTTTCGTCGGGCGCTGCGTTCAGTGATAAGTTGCCAGTGAATGAAAACGTGAGGCGGAGACGCACGACATAGCCTGGGACTTGAGAGTAATGCAAGCATTCTCCGCCATCGCACTTTAATGTGATATACGGGTCTCCAAATATACTGTCGATGAGATCGTTCATTGCAGGCTCCTCGAATCTACAGCCTTGTCCGGATTTGCAGCTGAATGTCGCAGGACCTTTGATCTCCTCTTTCAAGAAATCGCCGATATCTGAAGGCCGTCAGTTTCTGTTCGGAATATCAAACATGACAGGCCTTACCGACACTACCATTCTCTCCGCAGATAAACCGACCAGGCACACAGCTGCATTTAATCTTGTCACAGGCGTAGATTGTCGAGTTCGTGTCATAACCTGGTTTACTCTCTGAACTGCATTGTTCTAACGCGCAGTAAAAGGACTCGACTTGAGCAGTCCAGAATTGGAAAGCACAGGTATGGTCCGAGCTATCGCAGCTGAAGGTGACCTGCGGAGGCCGACCAGGAAGCATGTCGAGGATCTTTCGATCTATGTAAAGTGATTAGGAGCTTAAAATGTAGGGCGGAGTATGATCTCACTTGTAACATCGCACATCTGGTGGTTGTTGAAGACCGTCTCTCCACCCTTGTAACATGTCATATTTGCTGGCTGGATATCGTTATCCATTAACGACGGGGCTCTCCCTGCTAAAGGGAATCCAACACAAGCGTCGTCGTTCTGGCAAACTTGAAATATAGTCAGGCGGGAGGTCATATGAAAGGCGGAGTAACGTACCATTACAGTTGATTCCATTCCATCCGTCCTTGCACTCGCAAGACTTGCCATCTTCACGCAGACGCCGCTGATCACCATCCGCCAACGAGTCACATTCTACCAGCGCGAAGTCAGACAAGGTGAGGCAAGGCAGGCCAATGGTTCATGTATCTCGATACGCACGTGGTACTAGACAGTCAATACCGCCCCATCCTGGGGGGCACTTACACTGCCCATCATATGGATCGCAATTCCCATATTGACCGCAGGTGAATACTGGTAGTAGACAGTTGAAGCACGGTGGGCATTTCTCTGTACCGCCGCAACGTCAGTTTCTGGTTCCCCTTCTCCTGAATGTCATTTCTACATGCCTGGTGGGATAAAGGATGAAAAAGGCTAAATGACGGTCAAGACATGCTTATGTCTACTGTTTGGAAGGGCGACTCACAGAGATGTTTCCACTTCCGATGAAGCTTGCGTTTGACCTCCCTGTGCTGCTCAATGAGGTATTACGTTCCGCGGAAGTTGCTGGTATAAGAGCTAGTAATGCGAATGGAAGAAACCTGGCCATGCTTCCAGACGATGGCCGTCCGGCGCACAAAATCGGTCTTCGATATGGGTGTAGGCGCACTGCGAGTGCCTGGCTGTTCGATGGTCATTCGGGATCGATCACGGGGATACTGACTTCCGCGATACACAAAGCCAAACATCACCCTTCAACTGGACGCCACCAAAGCATACCAAAACTACCTGGCGATCATCGATCAGTGCTCAGGAATGAGCATCGTTTTGGATGGCTCGATTTTTACAGTAGGATGGGCTCATGTAATATTGGCGCCATACACAAAAGTCGAAGAGAGCTTCAACCTGCATGCAACACATGATGTTCTCATGTATGGCACCAGTCCGTCGACACTTCACAATGTGAGGGGACTATGACCACCACGAAACAAAGATACGCATGCTCATGGTTTTCAAGTATGACCATTTTACTTTTCCCGGTGCTGTTCCGCGTACCTTCGTCGGCAGCGTCATCGTTTCGTGGTTGTCAATGCCGATCATTCGCGTGGCAAACCAACAAGGCTTGGTGTCCCAAAAACTGGACGTACAGGTCATCGGTTCGTTCAAACTGGATTTTAATATACCTTGCGAGCTGATTGCATCACTTCCAGTACGCCTAGTACTTGCCACCTTGAATGCACTTGGTTTAATTCTGGTCCGACGTGCTGTGTCTCGCCGTTTTGGTAGACTAGCAGGCGTATTTTTCACATTTCTATCGATTTCCCAGTTCCACCTTCCATTCTGGATGGGAAGAACCCTTCCGAATATGTACGCCCTACTCCCAGGTATTTTGCGTTTCTGAAACCCGGCCCACACGATACACGCTAACGACTAGTCAGTGAACATCGCCATGTCGCTCCTTATTGATCAGGCCCCAAACTCGCCGAAGCCGTCGAAAAGAAACCTTGCCATTGTCATTTCTCTTTTGACACTCACGACAGTCGTGTTCCGAGCAGAAGTTCTATTGTTTCTCGCTCCTGTCGTTCTGCAAGCCCTTCTCCAGAGATACATTACAATTGCAGAGGTTATAAAGGTAGGACTGATCTCAGGAATCCTGTCCACAGGTGCACAGAATCCCGTTCGTACTGCTTCTGCCGTAACTAATTACTTTGATTGTTTAGCCTTAACAGTACTTGTTGATTCGTACTTCTGGGATAATTATTACATCTGGCCCGAGCTTGCCGGATTGTATTTCAATGTTTATCAGGGAAAGAGTGCAGAGTGGGGCGTAAGTGTATTTTCCCCTTCCCACTCAATACATCTCATGCATGCCGTATCAGACATCCCCGAGGTCAGCATACTTGACTACACATTTACCGAAGCTCCTTCTCTCGTCACTACCTCTGTCTGTCGTCGGATTTTTCCTTGATCGACGCATCCAAACTCTTCTTCTCCCTGCTTTTCTTTTCATAGGCTTAATCAGCTGCCTGGGGCATAAAGAATGGCGTTTCATCATTTATGTTGTTCCCATTTTCAACGTCGCTGCTGCTAGGGGTGCAAAGTGGATGTAAGCAGCTACTATATCTTGCGCTACAGAAATTCATCTATAGTTTTTTGTGACGTCTAGGGTATCCCTTCCTAAAAGGACGGTCCTCGGTCGCCTTCTCTTCTTTTCCGTCTTGGGACTTCTGGCGCTCAATATACTCATTACGTACTTCTTCACTTTGACCTCAATACACAACTATCCAGGTGGCGAAGCACTCGCTTTGTTCCACAAGCTATATCCACATGATCAGACACATCGTAAGCGTTTTCAGATTCCCACTACGAAATCAGAGCCTCGTATCCAACACTTATATTCCCCAGCGCCGCCCCACGTCCACATCTGCAACCTCGCAGCACAAAGCGGAGCCTCCCTCTTCTTGCAAGCCAATGCCCCACCATATCCCCCAGAGTCCTATCTCGTTTCACACCCACTCACGAAAGCCTCGCAATGGACATACAACAAAACTGAATCTCTAAGCACGAAGACTCTCACCGCCAGTAAATCCATCACACACCTCATCTCAGAAACGAAACCAGATGCACAGGTGCAGAGGGACTGGAGCGTGGTGGCAGGTGTTGAGATTTTCAAGCGGTGGGACGTCGATACTTCTTTACTGAAAGCCCGGCCCAGGGATATGATGACGAAAAGCGTCTTTGATGTGGTGAAGATGGTCTCGGAGGAGACACTATGGATTTTGGAACGGAAGCGATGATTTGACTATGTTCTCATGCTCGCAGTCCTCATCATATTGACAGCGGCGTGAAGAAAATGTATGTATTGAATCGTGATGGACATATGTGATACGAAAAGAAAAAGGCAGAAAAACCCTTTGCACTGACTGCGTCCCATTCCTACATATATCTCCCATTATATTCGGATGGAAGCAATTACTGACCATTCCAGACAGCTGTATTTATCAGATCAGTGTCACTGATCTCCGAACATTTTTTTAATAGCACGCACCAGGTCCGGGAACCTTGTAAGTGGTCGTCTGGGCAGCTTCAGCAGTGTAGATGTTCATGTTGATGCTGGGGTCGGACTGCGAGTATGCACCTGAAGCAAGCCATTGATATCCCGTCTCTCATATTCAGAGAAAAGGTATATACCGGGGAATCTGACAAGGTAGTTTCCGCTTGGGGTCTTGCCACCGCCGCCAGTTACGATGAGCTGAGCACCTGCGACGATATCGAAATAGATCAATTTGACAAAAGCACCGGAAGAGAGATCTGCGTACATTCTGGATAGAACTGGGGCGTGTTTGCCTGATGGAGTGCGAGAAGTTCGTGCTAGTGTGAATTAAACAGCATGAGTCGGTCTTCCAAAGGAGGGACGAGTTGACTGGTATTCTTACTCTGATGAGGTATTCACCTGCAGCGAGAGCGGCGGGGATGGTCGCGGTGTACTGGAGGGTGTCTTGGACCTGACCCGTACCCCAAACACCATTGCTAAATCAAAACACTATCAGACTACCTATTGACAAACTCTTCTGGGCATGTACATACGGAAGGGTGCCAGAAATGAGACCTATCCATGTCCGAGAGCCGGTAAGAACAGAAAAAAGAAAGATCGACCTCTCATACCGGTCTCTGCAATCTTGAACCACGAGAGGCTGTTGCTGTTGCTCGAGGTGCAAGAACCAGAGCATCTGGCCATGTAAACCTGCACGGGTCCTTGCGCATGCGTCCATTGACTACGAGAGACAATTCATCACTAAAGATGGTGTAAAAAATCTACGAAAACGTACCTCCACTTGGCAGTGATTTGTGAACCAGAAGCAACGGTAGCGGAGAGCTGCCCAGGACCGGCTTGCCCATTATTATTGCAGCTGATGGTCTATGGACACGCAAAAGTTCAGAAATGGTCCGAGCTACTAAACGAAGCAACCGTACCGACGCTGTGGCAGAGTAGATGCTGTGGAATGAAATCTCAGCATTCCTACTCGAAGCCTAAGTTCGAACAAAATACGTACGGGTCGTAGGAGCCTGGAGTGGTTTGATTTAGCGAGGTAGCCTCATGACCTGAAACGGAAAAAGCACATACTATACGGCCGTTCAATGGTGCTCTGGCCAGTGGGACTGTTGTAGGGAGACCAGCCGGTGTACGTTTGTCCTTGACAATTATGAATGAGTCCAAGAAGCTTTGTGCCGGTGATCAGGTGTGCACTCACCTGCAATCACATAGGAAGTGACACCGCCATGCGCCACGGCTTGCGCTACGAGGAAAGAGGCTAAAACAGCGAGAGAAGCAAACATTTTGCAGACGAGGTGAATAAGTTCGATGGAAAAGACTAGGATCAGTGGTTCACTTTATATCACGATCTTTCATGCGATTACACCAGAGGACTATTTTCGGTTCGCACAGAGAACTCGATTCAGCTAGGGATCCGAGGTTTTGTGACGTTCGCCAGGTGAAATAGGAAGCAAAGGCCTATCTTGCCGAGGTTTGCTCTCCGTACGACTTATTGTCTCCAGACTAAGATGCCAAGACCAATGAAGCCCAGAAAGCAAACGATGTGGTGGGGCCCGACAGAACTCAGCAATCTGTCGTCGGAAAATCAAGCAGGGCCTCGTGATTAATTACACCACTTTACCGAGTTCTCTCCGCCCGTGCAAACACCATACCTGACGGCGAATTGCTTCCGCTCGGAGAAAAAGACCTGGAGAAAACCTCAGCCGGCGAAAGTACCACACAGAAGGCATGAGACTGCTCACCCGAGTACTAAGACTCCCTGAATCGAGAATGCTTCATTCATGTTCTCGCGCGAATAGGTGTCTGTTAAAGCCATATGATTCATCCTGTCCTGAAGTCATTTCTTGCATCAGTACTGCGAGACCGCCCTGGGGTGTAGGTGTTCATTGGCGCATGGAGGGAAGAAGAGTATCATATGCGATTTCAGGTGACTAGGACACTGCATTGAAAGTGTCAATTTTCGCCCTAGACATATTCCAGTCAACCCGACGTCTTCTTTGGTCTCTGACCGAAAATCCCCGTGCCAACCCTCACGATATCACTTCCAGCCTTCAGCGCAGCTTCAAAGTCGCTTGACATACCCATGCTCAGAAGCAACCTGTTATCCTCTCCCCACTTCGCGTCTCCAAGCTCCCTTACCAAATATTCCTGAAGCAGGTCCCGCGTCTCCTTCAGTCTTTCGAAATCGCTGTTCTCGTCCGCCTCTGCTGCATGTAGCGAGCTCTCCAAGGACCCTATAGTCATAAGACCCTGTAGGTGAAGTTTCGGACATTCTGTGATCAGGGCTTTCGCAAGCTGCAGCAGTTCTGATGTTCCTTCCGTCGACGAGGTGAGTGGAGGAAGACCAGACTTCGCATCTTCGCCTGAGGTATTAACTTGGACGAGAATATTCAACGGCGTCGTTCGGTCCGCGGGAAGCGCTTTATCGAGAGCTTTAGCAGTTTTGATCGAAGTGAGGGTCTGAATTGTATGTAGATTCGGGATGGCTAGTCAAAACCATGCGTCTCAGTCAACGCAATTCCCGTGATACCAAGACCTGACTTAAACCCACCCGCGAGCGTTTTAGCTTTGTTCGATTGCAGAGTACCTATGAAGTGCCAACGAATCTTCGAGGGCAACTGTCAATAGGAAAGACGCACGTATGAATACGATTCACAGAACGGCAGCAATTGATCACACACTGCTTCAGCCTTCTCAACAAGCTCCTGTACGTAGTTCTCTCCGAAATCCAGCTGGCCGTCTTCATAGCATGTCAAAATATCCGATGCGGGCTTGTACTTCGACACGGCGACGAGCGTTGGCGTGTGCGGCCCTGTTGATGCAGCTTGAACCCGAGATCGTATCTCCGCAAGCGATTCTGAAACCTCTGCCGCACGTTCTATAGAGGCAGACATAGCACGATATCGATCAGAGGATATAAGATGGGATTGAGGGGTTCTAGACAGTGAAGTGCAAGAAATAATACGATGTCGGAGAGATAAAGGAAACCGCATTCGGGGCGGAGTTGGGAAAGATAAAACGGTTTGCTCCTTGCTACCACAACCCACGCGTTCTTTTTTCAGAATCGCCCAGCTACACGATCAAATAACGAGTCGGACGAGGGAGGCGCAGCTCAGAGTTTCCATGTTATGAATCTGAAGCAGGAACGCTCATATAATCATTACATTCAAAGCTAGATCCAAAACAGATACGACCGCGATTCGAATGATCTTCCTTGGACATGGAGTACGGAATGTGGGATGACTTTTGTCCTGTCTCCTACCTTGGTCCTCATGCCTTGGAGAATGAATCAAGGCGTGGTCCTTTTACTTGTCCAGAGCACACCCCTTGCCCCTAAGGTCCGCTTCACTTGTCATCGCTGAACCCACACCCTGAGACTTCGATTACCTCTGGCATTCTTCGAACCGAGCGCACGCTGTGGATATATCCATGCATATCCGGTATTCCGTGATTTTCATCTCCACATTATATACAAGGCTAAGGGCAATTCGTCAATTGCCACGAGGATGACTTCAATATCCATTGAATTGTATCTTATTCATGGCAGGCCGTGCATGAATCTCCAGCCTTCAACGAGCTCGACCCACTTGCGACTCACTACCCCGCGGGTTGACCATATCGTCGAACCTATCATTAATACCGATGACGGAACCGCACTCCCGCATAATCGATCAGGTCGTCGGCTGCGTATGAGTATTCCCTTCCCGCGTTCTAGCCCAGAACTAAGATCTATTCTTACGGCGATCTTTGCAAATGCTTCAACGAATGGTCGCTCATCGATGACGACCTTTTGGCCCACCGTGATCATACGAACTCATCATTCATTTGGTGGCTTTCGCTTTCTCGTGTGCGTCGCGCGCTTCATGACTTGATTTAGCTTGATTTCTGTAGCCCATGATCAGTATCGCTCGACGCGCTGGCCACCAATCATTCCAGTGTAATACGTATCGTTGTCCCGCTTGTGGCCTTTGGCGATTCTTGATTGACAACAATCCAACCTAAACACGTCATACACCAAACTCGTGGAACAACATGAAGCAAACACGTTCTCATCTTGTCGATGGCGAAATCAGGTGGAATAAGTCGGCATTATAATTTGTATTCGGTATCGTAAAAGAGTATGCGTAACTGTTGCCCTGCAAGTCAAGTCCTGTAATTCCTGTACAGTCAGAAAATAGCAATATCATGAACCCTCAAACCCAGTCCTGTATGATACGATGCTATACCAGACAAGAAGAAAATTTTGTGATTGTACGTCTACCTCAGCGACCTCCCAATTCTACCGACGTCAATAAAAAGGTGCCCATTTTGTTCAAACTTGGCATGAACAGCGGTCATGTCCACATCGCGAGGAGGAAAAGTGATCAACCATTCATAATGACCTAAGAAAGTTCGTTGAAAAAAAAACAGGCATAAACGAACTCGTACCTCACGATACAGCTCGTGTATTCAAGCGACAAGACTTACAGTCATTTTCCATATGCCACGCATCGGCGACAACTTTCAGCCTGTCTCCCCGGTTGGCCGAGATGGTTATCATTTCAGGCTGAATGCTAAGCGGAAGCTGGACGTGAAGGGTGTGTTTTGCTGGGACGGACGAGATGTCCATGGTGGGGAAGTAAGACAGAGGCGGGGAGCGCCGTGACCTATCCGTCGGCGACGGAAGCGTCTCGCGCCGCGGGGAGCGGTGTGCGGTTGAAATGTGTGGCGAAACAGACTCCGGAGCTGAGTGGCCACGGAGCGTCGAGAGGGAAAGCGTCGGCGGAGGTGGGAAACACCTCGAGAGATGTTGCAGCATGTCGGGTTCGGATGGTGTTAGTGAATTTGGGGTGCTGCTGTTTGATGATGTGGATCTGGCTGAAGGAGGTGTCTCGACAAATGGTGTTGTCACTGGTATAGTTGAATAGGCAAGTGCTGAAGAAAAGTAGGACTGATCAGAGGGCGGCGCCTGGCCTATTTTAATACCAGGAGAAGACGGAACACCTGACGTCCGTGGAGTAGAGGTTGAGGGCGGTGGAGCCATTACTGCGGGAGTTTGTATGGGGCCAACTTTTATAGGACTCGAATGGATCGAGCATTGCATCGACGAAACATATAAGTAGACGATGCTACGCGCAGAAGGGTCCTTAGAAATGCCCCCTGCAGGCGAAAACGTGGCAAAATACAGAGCCGCAAGGCAGGGTATGACACAATTTGCAAATCACGTCTGACTTCGTGGACGCCGTTGGAGATTTTTTT
>JABCKG010000104.1:8353-31732 GCA_018851835.1 Hypsizygus ulmarius | reverse complement strand
AGATAATAGGCTATTTTCCACTCCCACTTCGAGATCCTCCTGTTGCCCTCCGGAGCTGGTCCATCCATCGAGCATGCCCGGCTGCTCCCATCGCAGTTCGACCTAAACTTCACCCTCGCCCACCAGGGCTCGCACGTCCCCATCAATTGTTCAACGCTGCTAGATTTCATTCAGTTACTCGTGTTGAAACTTTGAAGGGTGATTCCTATTTAAATACACCATCTCACTGTACTATCACGTTATAAATTCTGAACCATATACTGTACAACTATCACTGCTCTGAAAGTTTTTGAAATGATGGTTAAGTATTTTGTAGAAATAACGTCGGGACCGGGACAAAATGTTATCTCGGTGTAAACGAGCAAAGTATACATGAAGTAAAACTACGAGAATATAAGTAAAATTGGTAGCTATAGATACCAAATGAGATGAGATAGATCAGTACCAAAAGATAAACATCAATGGATGACTTCCCGCAGGGATTTAGAAACATAGAATAAATTCCAAACTGCCTAAGCGACATCAGCCGTGATGCCGTTTACCATATCGATAACTTTGGCATTCGGATCTTGAAACTGCACCCTCTTCTAAATTTGATTCTAGACGAGGCCTCCCTACCCCCCTTCTAGTTCTAAATCCTTTCTCTAAATCCTTTTTTGATTGCCCGACCCTTCCATCAATCTCGATACCAGATGGACACGACCTGGGCACTCGTCTTCGTCGTGCTCATTGCCAACGACGACCCTCGGCAGTCCGCTAGACATCCCGATTGAAATTTTTGAAGGACTGAAACTCGTTAAGAATATCAAGAGACAGGTTCCTCGAGGCACTAAGCAGTGGCTGGCTCTACGGCCAGGTTTTTGACACATTGCCTATGCTTTGACTGAGCGAGGACGCGTCAGGGCGCGTCTTCGACTCATGCTCATTTCTGATGACCATGAAAGCAACTCCAGGGCTGATTCTGACCTTCATTTCCAGCATCTCTGTGCTCCACCCACCTCTCTCGACTGCCGCCACTAATGCCAAGTTCAAGATTCAGGCACCAGCAACATCTATTCACAATTCTGTAAAGTTCTGTATTTACGGCGCTCTTGGTCTACGGTTTAGAAACACAGGAATAAAATATGCAAACTCCACTCGCTTATGGATTTAGGAAATAATCTGTGTTTCTAAATCCTGCGGGAAGTCATCCAGTTACTTACCAAGCTGGTTCAGTCAATGTCGGGCTGCTCTTGAGAGATGGGGGGTGGTCCATCAAGGTAGACGATTTCGCAGATAAGGAGAACGACCTCGGATATCAGGCCTCAAGGACTGCTTACAACTAGCTAACTTTTTAAACAGTCCGTTGAGATCTGAGCGAAATATGGCCTGCGAGGAATCCGAGCGCGAAAATCGACGCGTTTTGAAAAAATTCACACGCGCCCTAAGTTCCTCAAATGGCTGTACATAATCTCGCTTGGAAGTTAGAACGTCTTCCGCCAGGCGAATCGCGAATATGACCATTCAGTTCGTTATCGCTCTGGCGTCTATTCTGTTCATCATGAGCACAGTCTCCGTTCCCACTCTTCAGCTCGACACCTCGCAGGCCGTTCTCGAACTGCCCAGTAGACATGGGCCTGCAAGTCTACCAGTGGCGAATGCAACGCGCTCGTTCTGGATCGACACTCCTGGAGCCAATCCACTAGCAAAGGAAGGAAGTCAAGGAGATCTCACCAGCGACGCGGATGTCTGTATCATTGGATCGGGGATAACCGGGGTATCTGCTGCTTATCATCTTGCAAAGTATTTCGAGGGCTTGGAAGATGCTGGGGCCCCAGTAAAGGTGGTCATACTTGAAGCGAGAGATTTCTGTTAGGATCTGATCTTCTTTCACACCATATCGCATTCATTGAACAAGATGATCTAGGTTCTGGGGCGACAGGTTGGTCTTCCATGACATCCATATATAATCACATTATTCACGCTCGACTAAGGACGTAATGGAGGCCATTTGACTCCTTCTGTATTTTTAGATTTCGTCAATCGCGAACTAGCATACGGGTCAGATGAAGCGCGAAAGACATATGACCTCGAGAATTATACAACGGCTGAGCTGGTCAAAATTATCGAAGCAGAGAACCTTCAGCGGACTGTGGACTTCATTGCAATTAGCCATCTCTCACTCCTTGTGACAGACAGGGAAGTGAAGAATGCTGAAGGAGATTTCGCTGCAGCGAAGGCTGCGGGATTACATCTTGATCACATCGAGTGGGTTAGTAAGAAGGACATGTCAGCAGTAAGTTGCCCATACATTTGTACATCTGTTATACATCCAATCATCTGCACCTTAGACCTATGGAGTCTCCTTCCCTGCCACTCGCTATCCCGGCCATAACCTTTGGCCACTTAAACTCGTCGCTGAACTCTATAAGATCGCGCACAAAGTCGCCCCTACTAAATTTTCCCTCAGTTTGCACACCAACACGCCTGTCACCTTGGTCACCTCATCACCTTTGAACGCCCGACGCTGGTCGCTCTCCACACCCCGCGGAGCTGTTCACTGTTCATACGTTATCCACGCCACGAACGCGTATGCTAGTCACCTCCTTCCGCACATGCACGGGCCTTCAGGCATTGTTCCAACACGCGGACAGGTTATGTCAATCCGTGCTGCCGTCCCGCTTTCAGAAATCACGACATCGTCGTGGGATGGAAACGAGGGATTTGAATATTGGTTCCCCCGCCCAGTTGAAGATGGGAAGGAAGATAATCCATTGGTTATCTTGGGAGGTGGACGAGAGGCCAGTGGGCCAGATTTGGAGTACTATGTGACGGACGATTCAGTGGTTCAGAAGAAAGTTGGGAAGGTGCTGAGGGATTTCCTTCCAGGGCTATATCCTGGAAAGTACGAGAAGGGACGTGAGCCTGAAATGGAATGGGTCAGTCGCATAAACTGGCACAAGCCTTGCTCTACTGACGTGCCACGTTAGACTGGAATAATGGGATACACAAGAATTGGAGATCCGTTTGTGAGTGGACTTGATGTGTTCCTCCTCCCTACTTCGTCCTGATGCTCCTTCTAGGTCGGACCAGTCGTTGGCGCCTCCGAGTCTGACATCGATGGATTTGATGGACAATTTATCGCAGCTGGTTTTAGTGGGCACGGCATGCCGCGGGCGTATGCTTGGTGAGTGGTGTGTCATTACAGCATATTCTCTTGATCGCTTACCGCATTCTTGCCGAATCTCTAGTGCGGAAGTGGTGGCTGGTATGGTTGCTGCAAAGCTATCTGGAACAAAGTGGGAAGTCCCTGAGTGGCTTCCTCGGCATTATTTGACGACTGAACGACCTTAGATGGGCGGGCAACATGTACTTATTGTACACTTCTGGAAATGAACTAAATGGTATTTGATATTTGAGACGATTTGTGCTTTTTCCAATGCCCCGTGTCATGCTTGCTTGCTCGTACTCCTTTATATACTCGATATCAGAACGGTTAACGCGTTCGGGATCGCTCAATCATCTATCATAGGATACCGGATGGGTGACCTCTCAGCTGCCGAAGTCTAACTTTGACGCCGGTTACAGCAGAGACGATGGATCGGCGGATAGTTTGGACACGTGAAGTACCTATGTTAACTTCCACTCAACAACATGACCTCCCGTGCCGCTTTCAGTCTACAACAATCCGAAGGAGGCGACCAAAGTCAATTTCTATCGAGATGTTGACTCAGTTGGATACTCCTTTCGATCTAACTTACGATCAGCAGACCAGCAAAATGATGTCCACCCACGCCGAACTACAGTAGTACTGCCAAGTTCCCCACCGATGAGCTTCGATATCCTACGGCAGCGGACCGCCATGCATCATGTGATAGTCATCGAACACGCATGAGTGCTTCCTCGTTCCACTCCTTGCCCATAACCTCCACTTTCTTTACTGTGGCTTGGGACAGTCACACCGGAAATAGATTGCTGAATGTCTTGACATGTAGGTACCCTAGTCGGAAAGCTATCTCATCAAGACGACGCTCGTCACCCATGTCTAAACATACACTCCAAAGTTTCGGGTCCTAGGTGGCCGCGCGAGCCTGTTCGAGCTCAAGGTCAGCTGGTTTGGTATAAGTACGACAGCCATCGGTCATTAATCCCCAGTGACAAGCTTTTATTACTTGTCACACAACGATGCCCACAGCGATTTTCCCGCCGTTCCCCGAGGACGTTCCAACCCACCCACTGCTTATCATTGACTACGAACTCCTCAAGACTCGCGACCAGAATGAGATTGACCGTCTTTGGGAAGCGGGAACGAAGCTCGGATTCTGGTAGTAAGTTACACTGCAACTTGTTTCAAAGCTAATTGAAGAGAGTACCGACAACTTCTTTCCATCAGTCTTAAGAACCATGGCGTCGACGAAGAAGTGAATGGGATGTTTGAAATGGGTGCCGAAACCATGGAGTTAGCCATGGAAGAGAAGATCAATTACGAGCAAGGCGACGATGGAATGTCGTTTGGGTCAGCCACTCTTCTTGTTCGCAACGTTCCACCATTCTCACTCAAATGTCATAGATACAAAGCAGCGGGTGCCAATGCCGTGGACGCGACTGGGAAGAAAGACGCGGTCGAGTTCATTAATGTCGCGAAGGATGATGCTCTCGCCTGGCCCAATCTAGCTCGCCGTGCCTATCCGTCGACAGTGAATGCCCGTATGGAGTCGACAATAATCCCCTTTGTCAAGAAGTCGCTGGATATCAACAATACCATACTGGACGTGTTCAATGACAAGCTGGGATTGCCTGCTGGAAAGCTTACTGAGAAACACCTGATGGACGAGTACAGCGGGAGCGAGGCGAGGGTAATCAAAACGATTCCCAGCCCAGCCGAGAAGGGACAGCTGTTGGGAAGTCACACAGATTTTGGATCCCTAGTAAGCTCGCCTGCGAAATCGGGCAGGCCATGTTGATGATGTCTATAAATGTAGTCCTTCCTTCATAATCGACTCGGTGGTCTCCAGGTCCTTGTGCCTGGTGTGGATACCTGGCAATACGTGAAGGTGTTATGAATTTGCCTGATATCCATTCTTTGTGGATAACTGACACAAGTGACAATGCAAATAGCCCATGCCTGGTCACGCAATCTGCAACGTAGGAGACGCATTGGCTCTCTTTACTGGTGGAATCCTCCGATCGAACCTCCACCGTGTAGTGTAAGTTCATTGACGGTATTAGCGTTCAAACCTTCTGACTATGAATTTCTACAGTCCTCCGCCAGGATATCAGAGCACGCTCGTCCGGTGGTCCCTCGTCTTTTTCACTCGTCCTGGGAACTCTGTCGCTTTACGTGCCCTGGTCGAAGACAGTCCTCTAGTTGCCGAGGCAGTTGCGAAGCACCCGGAGAAGAACTTCGAGACTGGATCTACGTCGTATGAATGGTTTTCGAGGAGGATCAAGTATCAGAGAATCAACAACAGGAAGGTGCGTATGGTATGACCGCTGTGAAAATAACCCTAACGCTATGTATTGCAGGGACCCGAGACGTGGATGGCCAGTCGCGGAACAGAAGCCAATCCCGAGGTGTGAACTGTAAGGTTCATATGGTAAACATTATTTAAATAACTATCGTTGCTTATGTACAAGTTCATTCATGCAGAACTTACCTCGCTCCTGAATGGCGCCGTGAAGGGTTTCAGTCACAAGGACGTGACCAGTGCCAGAGGAACGAAACTTCGATCGACAGAAAATCAGTTTCATGAATAATTGCCATTGTCAAAAAAAAAATTACTGTACAGTCGGCCTGAAAAAATCGCTAAAGGAGTTTACTTATTACAAAATCTAGCTCAGTTGTCACTGGCACCCATTGACCGCTTGCGCAACGATGTTTCCAGCTGCCTCCAATTCTTTCCTCAGATCCTCCTCCATCACTGTCGTCAGAATATTTCTCGACCTCCATTTATCCGGGTGGAACGAGAATTGGATCCGCTTGAAAAGAGCCTTGGATTCTTCACGGGATGTGCTTTTGAGATGGTTGCAAAAATCCTCAACCGCTTTCCAGTCCACGTGTTGGATATTGAACGAGCCAGGATGAAGAAGCACGGGCCATGGGATGGCTTCAAATGTGAGAGGACGTTCTTCGTTGAAAGTCATTCTCTCGAACTCCGAAAGGACGTAGATGAACCGTGTCAGCGCCATTCCTGCGGACCATTTCTCGGGACCGGATGTCCACGCCCAGTCTCGTTCACGGCATCTTTCCCTTTCCTTCTGCGTGGCCTTCTTCCAATGCGCTCTGTGTCGCTCTTCCTGGGTCTGCTCCTGGCTCGTATTCTTCGTTGCGTCTTCCTTCGAGTGAGTATTCCCTGCGAATGGCTCTCTTTGGAAACGTGCCTTGTGGCGTTGCCTCTCCGCCTCGATCTCCGCCTGCAGTACTCGAATTTTGTGGTAACACTGGTTCAAGATGTCCTGGTGCGCGTGCTGCATCGCCTCCTCCTTCGAACGCAAATCCCGGATCGAGTTCTGACTGGCGAGAAGGTTCGTTCGGAGGGCGTCATTTATACCTTGCATCTCCTGGAGTTGAATCCTGCATCTGTGGAGCTCCCTCACTCGCCTGACTTCCTCAGCCTGCATCTTTTCTTCCCTATTCTTCCTCGCTAGCAGGTCCTCCAGTAGCTTGCGATTCTCGGCTTCCATCAAATCGATCCGAGTGCTTAGGAGTGAAGCCTCCAGGCGGGATTCATTGAACTGTCCCCTCAGGTCCCGCATTGTGTGGTTTTGCCGAAACAGGTCTGCTTCGGCGCGCAGTTTGCCCGCTTGAAGCTCGTCGAGCTCAGACTTCATCTTCTGTTTATCTTCTTTGGCGAGGCATGTTGCTCGATTGGCCTCTTCCATGCCTGCTTGGAGAACAGCTAGGTCTTTACGAGTCTGCCAGAGTTCTTGCTCGACACTCGCTTTGCTCTCCTGAAGTCTGTCCAGTTGCAGCTGAAGGTCTTGGATTTCATTGCTAGTGTCGACTTGGGATGGAGCATCTGCAGAAGATGAAGCGGCCCTCTCATTCGCAGCCCTCAAGAGGAAACGAAGCTGCGTCATATCTCTTTGTGACTTGGAGGCCAGATACTCTCCGCGCGAGGAAGTACGTTCGTCCTCCAAAATGTGCCCATCAGCCTTGGTGCGTCTCGGCCTTTCCGTCGCTCTCGCGAGGTCGAGTTCGAGCTCTCCATGCATCGATCCCAGCTTCATTAGTTCGTCCAAGGCATCCTGATTCCGTGCTTGTGTTTGACGGAGAATGGACTCGACGGCTTGGATATGGAGACCTGCGCGCTCCACTACTGCTTGTGTCTTTACCTGGTTTTTGTGGAGCTGGTCTCGCTCTGCCTTCGTCTTTATCTCGTTATCCCGAAAACCCGTTTCTGCTTTGTCGTACTTCGCCTGGAGCTGGATGTAGTCAGATTTGATCCTTGCAGCCTCTTGAGGGTTCAAGGTTGCTTCGTTACCCAAAGAATCAAACTCTGCTCGCTCATGATCAGGGAGGCAAGAGATATTGGTCTGAATGCCCTTTGAATGAAGGGGTGGTAAAAGATCCTCGTCCTTGTCTGATAGATCAAGCTCAGGATCTGACAGATCAAGCTCAGAAGGGTCCTCCCAGGCACCAAAGACATTTGGAAACAACGTAGTCAATCGCCCGAAAGTAGTCTTTAGGAGACTGGAGGGTTGATCCTCCGAAATTGTCGGCGCCACCACGAATTCGACCTCAGGCTGTATGTCCGTGATTCTGAAAATTCGGCGTTGCAACGCGTCTTCAGCTGGCAAGTATCATGTGAATCGAAGCTGAAATTTAGAGGAATCGGAAAGAAGCTCTCACCTTCTTCAATGGAGGAGAATTTGATACACGCCGTTCGGAGATTTGGTCCTCCATTGCTAAACGAGTTCACGAGAATGTTTGAAGCAGCGTCACCGTATTTTCGCAACGTTCTTTCGATATCCAGATCTTTCGCATGAGCTGGAAGGTTTTCAATGAAGAGTTCTGCCACTGTCAGAGTGCGCTCGTGCGCCATCCGGGGCATGGAATTGAACTGAGATACGTGAATGTGGAAATTGCCTCATTCTTCGCGTTTTGTACTTAGTTGTAGAACAAAAAGGGCTTTGTGACTGAATTGGAACGTCGAGTGGCACTGGCAGCATCAGCTCTGCTTGTTGTACGAGGTTTCAGGTTTGGTACAAGAAGCCTTCCCATCATTCGGATCAGGGTTTCTAAGTTCCGCCACCTGAACTTGCGACCGGCTTGTACCGAACCTAACATTGTTTTCCGGGTCGACAGTTTCTATGTTTCAACTCGCCTCTTCAGTGTCACTTACACATCTTCATACTGCCTGAACAAGTCGCTTGACATCCTAACAGCTCTTATATGTTCTCCTCTTCCTCTCGTACCAAACCTGATATTAAACGGGTGCTCAATGGCCCAGCTTAGAAATGCGCCAGAATCATTTCCCTCGAAATAATTCTTTATTATCTCATGATTATGAATGACCTGTGGTTAGATGCCCTTCGTGTTTTGTGCGTCATTCACTTTCTAATTACTGCCACTTTCACGAAGGACTATATCAACAAGTCGGGCTTTCTTCCAGCGCTCTAGTTATAAATTGTTTCACCGTGGTGGGTGTCGGGCTGTTTACACCTTTCTCTTTCAACCGCCACGTACGGAGACTCAGTTGGTGGTGGTCATCTATGTGAGAGTCTTATGAGAGATCAATCGAATGTGACTAATTCTGGCATAAAGTGTCATGAATTTGCCTTTCGTATTTTTAATCATGTCCCGTGAGGCGCAGAACACGAGGCAACTACATACTGGGAATGCACAGCACCGCTGATTCTAGGTCCCGATCATACTAATGGTCCGCGGTCAAAGGGTCCGCAATCGGTCCTCGTATAAAGCGCGTTTGATGACTCAGGAGCACTCATTAGACTCCTTACCCCACATTGTGCGCCTCTTCACAATGGACAAGGTCATGGAGAGAACCCCTTATGACGTCTGGCTCAATATCTCGCGCTTCATCCCTCGAAACATCCTGAGCACGCTGGCCGCTGTAAACCGGAGCTTTTATCACATAGCGGCGAGTGTTCGGTTTGAGGTGGTGACTTTTTACAAGTTCGACCGGAGCACGAAGTGGTTGTGTCACAATCTCAGGTGAGTTTTTTTTCAAATACAATGTGTTAGATAGTTTTTGTCTGATTGTTCATGTCAGTGACCCAAAGATTGGACGAGGCCATCTTGTCCGGCGCGTTAATATTGAACCTTGGTTGGTCCAACCTCGTCCCAAGCCCTACCACAACCGTGCAGCGATCGTGTGGAACTTTATTGCTAGGCTTCTCGATGCCGATTATAAGCAGCGCAGGATGAATCAACACGTCAAGAGGCGAATCCAGAAGGACATTACTCGCATTACAGATACCGTGTGTGGACTAACGGATCTCTCAGAATATGGGTTACGGTGGAACCAACATCGCCCGTACCATCCCGAGCTTTACCAGGCCTTTCTCTGTCCAGTTCTTATCCGAATCAAGGACAGGCTCGTGAAGCTCTCGCTGGACATTCCCCCAGAAATGCTGCGGTCCCTGGCTCCGATCGCCTTGCCGCGCCTCGAACACCTGGAAGTCAGTTTGTGTACAATGGAGATGGGGAGGACGGATATCGATGAGATTTTTGACTGCTTCACTGTATTTGTCAACAACCTCTATCCTACCCTCGAGTCCATGTCAATTTCATCTCGTGTCCCATCCCAGTTCCTTGATTTGACCCACTTTTTCACTTTTCTTGGGACATTCCCTCATCTTCGCAGATTTTGTCTTTCAATTCCGTTCGACGGGACACACCTGTCCTCACCTTATGACCTCGTCGCGTTTCTGACTAAGCATCGCACAACCCTTCAGCATCTGCAGCTCAGCAGCAGTCGATGCTCCATTCCCGAGTCGCCGACAAATCCGAAGTCCAAGTACTGGATCCCCAATACCCTGACATCCATCGACGTCCCTTTTCCTCGCTTGAACGGCGTTCAGTTGGCGCTTCGACCCTTGAAGGCGGACTTAACACCCATCACCCGCTTCCTTACACAGCATGCGGCTGAGCTTGACTGTCTGAAACTCACGGACAGAGCTCTTACTTACAACGAAGTCGAGACTATTATCGACAGCATCGGTGTCAGCGAGGCTTACTCGCAGTTCAAACAGCTGTGCCTGCGAATCCAGCATTTAGATTCTGCATTTCTTGGCTTGCTTGCACTGAGGCTTCCGCGATTGGAAGTCCTCGAGTTGTCCTTCGGCGAAGTGAAAGCTTCCACCGCTCATATGGCCAATGTGGGATATGTTGGCCTTACGCTGGCAGAGGAATTCGTACGTATCCAATCCACCAGATCTCCCCTTAATTATTGATTATTGTTTCTGATATTTCGCTTCTTTTGGCAGGATCTGTTTCAGAAGGAAGTTAGGGCGGACCTCCACAAGTATGCTCACTGGGAAGTAGGGACATTCGGAGTCCGTCAAGAAGCGTCGAACGACATATTGCCTGAGCTGACATGCGTCCTTGTCGAATGCCTTCCGGCCGTTCAGAACATTGTGGAACTGCGTCCCGCTGGCCTGCTTTAGCGCCGAGTTTCCTGGAAATTCGGGCATGTGCACATGGGCGGCGGACATGTGGGACTTCGTGTATTATTATTTCATTTCGCTTCCATGCCATTATACCCTCATATCAATTCAGTCCTGAGACCCGCAGTTCTGCTTCTTTTTAATCACTCTTATAGTCTATCCCTACTTTCCATTAGCGATCCCTCCACGAGGCCAAAAGGGACTAATGATATATGATCGATTGTGTAGCCTGTGTTCCCGCAAATACAGTAATGCACGCCTGCTCAAAGGTCTCAGAAATACGTTCTCCTATATCACCGTCGTCTTATGTGGATCAGTGTCGATATGCCTGGAGATCACCTTCAAGCGGGCTCGCCCTGTCGCTTGATAAGCCCGCCATTCCCATGTCACCACCGATCACAATTCAGCGACCTCCACGAAACTCCATGAACCCCTGAACAGGATCTATTAGGATTATCTTGTGCCAGGGATGCATCGATATCTCTTGCTTCTCTTATATCAAACTCACATGGCGTAAATATAAAGCTGGGAAACATTGGCAAATCCAATGGGCACTGGCAACCATAATTACAGGGGAATAAGGTTAAGAAAGGTGGAGAAAGATTATTACGAGAAGAAGGTCAACAAATTGTACTGGTCTATGTCTTCGATGGGTGAATGAATATCACCCATATCCCAACACCTATGCCCTCTATTGTCAGTGAAAGATTGTGAATCACACGTTTAGATATCGGGGTTTAAGAGGACGTGAAGGAATAGTTCTATGTCCATCCCAAGATGTCCACTCGGTACTTCTTTAAAGTTCAAACGATTAACTCATAGACCTTCCAGGATAGGAGATGCGCGACAAGCGGGTTGAGATATCGTCGAGGTCATCGAAATTGGTTTCAAGACACCATGTTCCCATGCCATTTTCGCCCATAGGTTGAGGTTCTTCGACTTTCAGAGATTGTATATTTAGAATCACTCTGCATCCCTGTAAGTTGGTGAACCGGGGGCAAATGTCTCGAAAGAAAAAAGACTGACCAGGCTGGAGAGTGATGATATGAAGATGCTGGGAGGATATTGCAACGTATCAGAGTGCAGTGAGAGAATTAGGGAAGGAGACGGACATACGCAAACATACTGTGAGTCAAGATATACACATAAGCACTATAGGGAAGTACTGTAGCATAAAAAGCTGCCGTTTGCCAGTCGTTTGTTAAGAACCCCCATCACGAACGAAACAACGAATGTAGTCACCGACTAAAAAGGTGAATACAATTCCACCGTCGCGGATAATCAGCCTCATGACGGGATTGCTCCAGCTTCCAATAGTATAATACTTAAACAATGTCATGCCCCAGATGATCAGTTGAACAAATACTACGACGGCACTGAAATCACGACATTGCATGAGGACAATCTTCGACGGATAATTTGATAACTCACGCCATTGAGTAAACGGAATGTGGTATTCGGTCGACGAGGCATGTAGAATCATATCGAAATTGGAAGACCGAGTTGATGCCAGTATAGCCCATGACAACGCGCTCGGAGACCCATAGAGTGGACAAAAACAATCTAGTAGGAAGACTGCAAGTGTACAAGGCATAGACTGGGTAGTGGTCTTGAGATCCCAGCGGTCATTTCACGGAGATACAGGCTCACCTCGCAACATCAAAACAGTTTGAAGAGCACTGTACAGAAGCTGAATGACGACGCATTGGTAGGCGAACCAAACCCAACATTGTTCTTCGCGTATGAGAGGGCGAGAAAGAAGTACGGCAGTCCAGACAAAATTGACACTGAATCTTACTTGATCAGCAGAGATCTTAAGATTGGAATGTAACCTACGTTTGCCCAATAAGACCGCCACATCTTGTAAATACGTAGATGTTCTTAACGGTAGAGGGCTCACGTCTGGCAAACAAAGTGTTGCGTAAGGATAAGCCTGGAGTAATGCGCCAGAGAGATGGTTTACTCACTTCCAAATATTTTCGCATTCGCGTGGAAAGAGGTGAACTGAGTCCCAGACCAGCCACAACCACGCGATCGCTGTACAATAGATTTACGAGTTCAGCAGCCATTGAGAAGTTCAGTAAATCACGCACCAGAGATGGCATGCCTCGTGATTAAACTCTCCCAGAAAGGGTGGGATCCCTGTGCTACACCGTCTAGTGACATGAGCGACGAGAGTAATCACGATTTTGGCAGCTCGACGTAGTTGTGCACAAAGAGGAGAAGCATACGTGACGAAGAAAAATATGGCGAGGCTGATATGTGGTCGAATTAACGAAAAAGGTCCGAGTGACCAGGCACATATACTGTATATAGACCCAAAAGGTCCTACAGAAACGAGCTTACGGACAGAATCTCCGTAAACGAGTAAGGTGGAATCAATGGATGGACCGAGTGCGAGCGAATAGAATAAAAGCCAGCTGTGGGTTTAACGATGGACGCAGCAGAGTACGGATTGCGTGGGGTGTTGCAAGGGTTACGAAGAGGCTGGAAGAGTGTCTGAAGAAGTATCAGAACGATGGGAAGTAATCGCTAGGGATGGCAATCTCACAAAGCCTGTTGAACATCACAGCTTTTCTCACTGGTTGGTCATTCAGAGCATCTTTCGCCATCCATCGTTATCAGACTTCTGGGATGTTGCCAGGGAATTGTTTGTCCATTGTTTTCGTCGTCGTTTTGGCCAGAACGGACTTGCTATGTAAATATATCTACTTTGCAGAGACTCTGGATATCAGAATCTGCAGGGTTGATGAGTCCACCACAAGGCCAAAAATCAGGGCACGAGTACAAATCTGGGTTAATAGAGCCCTTAATAGATTGACGCCGTTCTGCGTATCAGCTGTTTTCAGAGGCTAAGACTTCGCGGAACACCTAAGTACAGTATTCATCTATTCAGTGGAAAAGGGACAATCAAAGACTCGGACAATCAATCGCTCTGCCCCAATTAGAGTGAGCTCCGACGGTGGAGGTTAAAAGTTCGCCTCCGCGATACATGTCGCATGCCCCTTGATACGGTCACTAAGCAGTGCGCAAAGTTTATGTAAGGCCGGTTTCGATCAAAACACCGACTTTTTGGACTATTGAAGGATACTTTCTACTGAACGTATTCTTAATGTGCGTGTTGACAGTGGTAGGGTCCGAAGCTTGATCAGACTCAGTGATGAACACAGGTGACTTCGCTGAAGATGTCCAAAGAGTAGCAGTGAATCGACACATTTCTAAAAATCTTCGATATCATCACTATCCAGCCATCCGCCCTCGCTCTGGTGGCTCGCACCAGATTGCCGAACGATATATTCATCCTGCCCTTCCTCAACCAGCGCGCTTGTCTCATTTTCTCCCAGAGGCTGTCCATCCTGGAGCAACGCGAGTGTAAAATTCAAACTCGAAAAAAGGCGATGCGACGAAGGTGGTCGAGGGGTTGCAGAACTCCCTTTCGCTTCGCGCACCTTCAAAATTCCACCGAGCTCCATGGCGACCTGTGTCTGACTCCGAATGCCGCAGCATCCTTCCTGTTCACATGTAATAAATAAGGTTCTGTTTGGCAGGCACGATGAAATCAAGTTACCCACCATCTTCGTCCCTTCTTCGACGATCCACTCTCGCGTATCCCTCACGCCTTCCCAAGCATCCTTCTCCTTCTGTAGGAAATCGAAAAAAGCGGGTTTTAATATCCTCTGTGACCGTCGTGCTACAGGCGATGGCAGCGAGTGCAATGTGCCCAGGGTTAGTAAATGGAATCGGTAGGGATTTGCTTGGTGCCACTACGTAAGTTCAATGAGTATGTAACAATAAGAAGATCGGTAATGGACACAAACCACTTCGCCACCACTAGAATCAACCCAGCTCAGCCAATCTGCAATTCCCTCACACTGCTCGACCCCATCGCAGAACTGGGTATAGTTTTGATGAATGTAAAGCGAGAACAGGGAGGAGTCAATCGGGGAGTCGGAGTAGAGCATCTAAATCATGTAACGTTGATGAGGTCTCTACTATAGAAGATGCAATATTCTCTTGTGTAGAATAAGACGTACATCAACATCAATTCGACTTTTTCTCCTGTCGTGTTCTTGGAGACCAGGTGGTAGCTTTGGGGGATCCTTGAGCTGCGAATCAATCAGCTTTTCACGTTGGATATCCTTAGCGCTGGCCGAAGCACTGGGAGGATCGCCTTTCCCTATGAATCACATAACTGTATTAGATGGTCGGCAAAGTTGGGGGTAACGAGGTTATCCGAGATTCGGGGACTAACTCTTGTTATACAAAACTTTTCCCATCAGGTGGAAGAGAGCCAAGCTCTGCTCGCGTCTTGTAACGGACTCAAGAACAGCTACTGCGCTGCCCTTCTTCTTCCTGCCCCTGGTGCCCATCTCAACCACACAGGCGAATTGGAGGGCCATGATGGCGCTACGAATATCCCCGTTCGCCGATTGGACGACAGCATCCAAAATCTCTCTTGAGGGTGGTGTTTGTGAAGCTGTGGGAAAATGCTTGTTCAGAAGTGCTTGTAGAGCCTTCGTAAGGAGCGTTGGGGCTACGGGATTGAACCTGATTGAAAGATGTTAGTATTAAGTATATTTAGGAGGGTAAATGCTTTTTGTACCCTATCTGCGTGACATATGGTCCACCAAGCAGCTCCCGTGAAAGGACTGTTCGTATGTCGACAACGCCATCTTTACTCTTTCCCCAGCCACCTCCACTCGCCATTCGCTCATCACTTGCCTCGCCCCGCATACCCGCGTCACTGACCACGATAATGACCGGAACAGGAGGTGTAGAAATGGGAGACGTGACGAGCGACTGGAGAGCGGCGTGGAATTGGGTCTGTGTCCCCGAGTGTAGGACATTTGGCAGATCGTCCAGCAGAATTATCTGCCGCTTCATTTTCCCAGCAGGTGATGGTCGAGACTTGGATTGTGATGAGGCTGAGGGGATGCCGGAAGTGCAATTCGTGAAAAGATTTTGACAACTGGACGCTCGATTGAGGAAAGCTTCAAATTTCGAAAATAAAGCCTCCCCGTCCGAAGCGTAACTGTTTGACGGGTAGTCATAATAATCCGAAGAGAGATTGAGAGAATCATCTGGCAGAACAAGTGGGATGAGAGTTCCAAACTTTATACACATAGGTTTGATGATGAACCGGATTGCTTTGACGAACTCTCCCCTACCGCATTCCGCCATTCCATGATCTCGAACCCCATCTCTTTAGCAAGGACTCGGACGGTGGTCGTCTTGGCTGTCCCAGCTGGTCCAGTGAGAGCGAGTATCCTCTGAGAACCATCATGGTCGCAAAATGAAGCTCATAGGAAAGAGGACGCGACGGGCTCACTCACTCTGTATTTTATCAACTTTCCAGACGGACCTCCTTCAAAAGCCTCTGTAAGCCACCGCCTGACGTCTTCAACTTTCTTCTTATGTACCGCTAATTCAGCCTGAGCGGTCACGTCAGATCTTGCAGTGAAATTGATGAGGTACACACTTCTGTCGTTGGCTCGTATATGTCAACCCACATTCTGTCATCTGCAGCCATTCCGTAAAGTTAGGAAAACGGAAAGCAAGGTGTTTCATTGAATTAACCTTGTATATCCGACTTGACAGCGTGTTTCTCCGGTGCTTTCCCCTTCCTCTTCGAAGAACCCTGCGAAGAACTCGGCTCTCCCTCAGTCTTCCAACTCGAACTTGGTGTCTTGAACTGATCTTCTGCTCATTCAAGTGGAATCGTTGAAGAGAGTAGAGAACGCACGGCAGTGAGCGGATCAATGCGCTTGAACTTTTGTGATTCACTAGGAGGAGGAGTTCCAAATTTGACCAGATTGGCTTTGGACAACGAGGATTTAGGCTTCTTTTGCGATCCTTTGGACGACATGGAACAGATTGGATGCGAAGCCAGGCCAGACAGTGTTAGATATGAGAGTAAATGAGGAGAATAAGAGAAACGAGACGCGTAAACAGCCAGCTAAATGTAGAGAGGTGGGACCTCGGTGGTCGGAGTACAAGCGCCCAAACGCGACAATAAACAGTCACGTGACTGCTGTCACTATGTCCCCATTCGGATGCAGCAGTGGCGCAGACGAGTCGTATTCACACGTTCACGATAGATAGTAACATATACGTACACTACTAAAGGGGGGTATCAAGGGGACGCAGCTACAAAAGAATTGAAGTTATAACTGGGAGGAGACCGCTTGAATACGAATCCCTGCGGTGAGAACTGCATGACCACATCATTATTTCTCTTGAGACCTGCGTGGATCTGGCAGTTCTCCGATAGAGGAAGCTTGAGCTTGGACAGCCCAGCTAGAAGGAACACGGAATTTCTCGACGAGCCACAAGATAGGCTGACAGTGGCTGGTGATGCCAAAAGAACTACGCCCCACGCATAGTCCTGAGTCTGAAAAACGAGAATTAGTAAGACAATGAAATAGGAGAGATAGTATTCTGTGTCTACCCATTCCCAGTGCAGCGGTTTCCCGATGTAATCCGGTGCGTTGGCGTTCGCAGGGTAAAGCCTTCCCCAGAGAAATATACGGTCACGCGTGATCTTGAGGTATGCTCCGGTTTTAAAAGCCGTTATATAGAATTGCATGAGGTCGAGCCAACCTTCATAACCATATTCAGCACCGCCCGATGGGAAAAGAACGTGATATGACACGCACCTTGGTGATCAAACCCAGTCGTCCATGCCTGCGAATTCGGCTGCGCACCCGCAATAGGGCCAACGTAGTGCGATTCCCCATAGTCGTTCCACGTAATGACCTGCGCGATGCCGGTTGTTGCGCGGTTGCGAATTAGCATCTCCCACCGTGTAGCAAAGAGCCAGTCGTCGCCGCGGTAGATCCAGTTCTTGTTGTACGTGTCTGGACCGTAATGCTATATCAGGACGTCAACATTATTAGTGTCTGTGCATCAAGGACTATGACAGGAGAGTTTACAGTGAAGAACCAGGGTGACACTCCAGCCATGTACGTCCGCCCACCGAGGTTCCTAGTATATAGGTTATCTGAGTCGGCAGTGATGTTATTGTTCCCCATCGGCCACCCCGAATTCCACTTGATAGAACGCAAACAATATAGTCAGCGTACATAGTTCATCATCCTGAAGCGCCAGAAAGAAACCAGTCAACAAATGAACTCACATTAAAGGCCCCATCGATCCCCTTCAGGTCCTTAAACCCACTCGGATCCACAAAGAACGCCGGCAAAAAATACACATTCACGTTCCCCACCCCACTTCTAACCGCCCACCGCCACGCCTCATCCAACGCCTTATTCCCAAGGCCAAACCGACAACTCTCCCCTGCAAACGTCGACACCAGCATTCTCCCCCTATATGTCATCTGGCTCCGGTGCCCCGCGTACCTCGTTATATATGACCTGAGAACCGTTGCGTCGGACTGCACGGCACATGGGAGTGAGGACATGTCGAATGAGAGGAAGAGCTTAAACGGGGTTCCAGAGGATGAAGCGGCAGCGTAGGCGTCCGCGACGCGTGCGGGTTGCCAAGTGTCCCTCCCGACGTTGAGCGCGAAGCCATCGATGCCCTTTGAGGCGGCGAGTTTGATATCTGTGCATGGATGGGGGTGGGTTTCAATTGGGTTTAGCTTTTAGACATCGAGGAAGTGAGCGGGTAGGGAATATTGAACGTACCCTTGGACCAGTCGGCTTTAGTGTACGGGTACGTATTCCCAACAATATGATGCGCGACCACGAGTTTGGGGTCGGCACTCACTTCAGGAGCGACGTCTGGATCGGCGGAAGGCGGCGAGTCATACGGAACCTCGAAAGGGGCCTGCGCGTCTGTGTCCTGTGTGAGCACTGAGGGGAGGAAAGCGGAGAAGAGAACGAGTGAGGCTAGCAGGAGCATTGCTTTCCGAAAGTATAGTATGTTGCCGCCAGGGCAATGATTATTTAGCACGGTTGGAGGGGTGACCAGCAGATGTCAAATTTAAAGTAGGCGGGTGGAAAAAGAGGGGGCGGGCGTGCAAGATATGGACGGATTGGTTGCTTGGTCTTGCCATGGGTGGCTGACATGGTTCAACGATCGAGTATCGATCGTAGTGAAAAAGTCCGTTCGCCTCGGGCTTTGAAGAATGGACGAAGCCATTAACATCTTCGATCCATTGGTGTTCGACGATATCGACACCACAGCAAATCCCTATGGAATTCCCAATCCCAATCAGCCAATATTCTAAACCCACACCCTACCAGAAATAACGAACCTTTTATACTCCACAAACATAAAATCCCACCGCTCTAACACAAAACATCACACACACCTCCACCCGAAGAAACTACGAATCCATTCATAAATACTCGACTACTAGCTGTCATCGTCACAGTCCTGTTGGACACCCCCCAGAGGATCACAAGTATGCATATCTAAATAGTAGCAAGAAAGCAATAAGTATGCCCTCACAGAATGTCCGGAGGGTACCTAATCAATAACAATAACATCCTCCCCATCACCCAGCACATCATCTGCCCCATCCATCAACACTAGCCCTTCCTCCTCCAGCTTCCTCCTTTTGCTCGGGCTCCCCTGCGCCACCCCACTGTCATTATTGCCATTTCTAAGGTCATTGTCGTTCCCTGTCTTCACTCGCTTAGGCGTCGGCGCTAGATCAATGAAATCCGATTCCATATCCACGGGAAGCGCACGCTTGAGCGAGGGGCGGGGCGGTGTAGCAGGTGGTGGTGCGGGTGGCGCTTTGGGTTTGCGTAGTGGGGAAGGGAGCGGGGATGGCAGAATGTATGGTGGCGCGTTGGCTGGATGGTTTGGTCTGTTGTGTGTGTTGGTATGTCAGTGTCATGATCGTGCGGGGTGTGAAAGTGCGAAGACAAGAGTATACGAAAGACATGACAATGAGAAAGATAGGGAAGAACGAGGATCAGGAAAAGGGAAATAGAAAGAAACAAAAACACTCACGGCAACACCCCCAACGAGACCTGAATCGTCGCATAATCCCCTTCTTCATCCACAATCGCCAAAAACTTCCCCCGGGTGACATTCAGACTCTCCAACGTCCGTTCAAAATTATCCTCCCAATCCGGATCACTCAGCACACGCTTGTCCTCATACACGCTCACCTCCCTCATCTCCTTTTCCCCATCTTCCCCAGTGCCCAAAACACCCCGCACCACCTCTCCCAACGTCGCCCTCCCCACATCACACAGCACAACCACATACGTGTCACGGCACACGCCACACCCCTCGTTCGGAGGGGACAAAGTGATCGTGCTGAGCGGCACCGCGGGCTTGTATTGCAGGTGAACGTTGCGCAACGTCGTGTAGGACTTCCGCAGGAGCTGCAGGGCTTGCAAGACAATGAGTCCTGAGATGATGGCATTGGTCGTCGCGATGGCGGGGATGATGTTGCCCGCCATTTCTATGTGAGGGTACGAGTGTCAGTTTCTGCAGGGGTAGAGTGGGATTAGCCGTGAACTCACCTTTGACTTCCCAGCGTGTCTTTCCCTCAATACCGTACGCCGCTGACCGGAGATTGGATGCCGCGGTGACAAAGTCAAGTGTGTCTTCGTCATCCTTATCAAACGCTATCGTAGCTTCTTTGCCGCTCCGCAGTCGTCTCGCAAGGCGATTCGTGCTTTACGAGTCAGTTTCGACTTGAGTGTATATTACATCGGAATGGAACAGTAAACGCACCTATCTACGAACAGAAGCACATTATCGCGTAACGATAGCGCACGCTGGTCCTTCAAAGCCGTACCGTTCGTTTGTTGGTCGTTTATTACCCCGTCGACTTTACCAGAGCCGGTACTGGGGACACCATTTGGTGCTCCTCGGAGAACGAACGACCCGTCCAGGATCGCGTCAAAATCGAGGGGGATGGGAGGCGCGCGCGTCCGCCACATGTCGGACATGACGAGAAGGTTCTTGATGTCGGCGTTAAAGACCTATTACGGGATGGGGGGTGTACAGTGGATGAGTGAGTGGAGCATTAGGATGGAATGGGGAACAGGAACATGGAACATACCTTTTGAAAAGCGAGCTTTGCTGCATTGTGGTCGGTGGAGGGGGACGTGGAGCGAAGAGCCGTGCGTACAGCATTGAATGCTTGTGCTTCTTTGCGGAGAGTCGCGATTTCTTGGACTGGAAGGAGATGAGCTGATGAACCGGGGAAAACGAGGGATTTGCGTGTGCGTACCGTTCTCGCCTTGTTTCTCAGCTTCGTCGAGTTCCCCACCGGCATCTTCGTCTTCGCCGAATAATTGGCTGTTTTCAGGGGGAGTCTAAGTAAAAATGGTACGGAGGGTGTGTATGTACGCACCTGAGGAGATAGGATTTGCTCCATACGATGCAGTGGATCGGCTGACTCGGTGTCGAGCGGATAGTGCACACCGGGAATGATTTCGGTGTTGGCTTGGGAATACAGTCAAAACACTCCGTTCGGTCCTTCACCACAATCAGCAAAACAAAAGCAGCAAGGATATTTCGACAACTTACCTTGAGTATAGGCTGCACCTGCCCCAGGTACCCTGCTGTCCCAGATTCGACGAGCGGTACTTGTGCGGCTATGCACATCTTGTTCACGTGTCTCCGGGCATCTGGTGTCGCGTGTTGGTCGATATTGGGAGAACGGTGGAAGGAGGATACTCACCGAGATTGTCGAGAGCGTTAAGGACGATGTCAAATTGCTCGAACCACGGAACGTCGTATTGCGGCTCCTTGATGTTGCCATGGATCGGGGTCAGCCGAACGTTTGGGTTGAAGGGGGCGGCGGTTTGTGCTGCGATCTTGACATGGGGTTAGTGTTATAATTCACGGAGAGATGTGGAACGCGACGCAAACGTACGAGGGCTTTACTCTGCTTGACATCTTTTTTGCGGAAGAGGAATTGCCGGTTGAGGTTGGAGAGGTCGATGGTGTCGAGATCCAGGAGCGTAATTTTGCCAAAGCCGACGAGGACAATGTTTTTCACTGGATAGAAGTAAAAGTGTTAGATTAGAGTACTAGACTAGACCAAGACAAAACTTACAGAGTTCACAGCCAATGCCACCGGCGCCAACAAGCAGGACGTTGGTATTGGGCAGCTGGGCATAAAGCTCAGGGCCAAGGATTGCTTTGGCGTGGGCAGTGCGTCTTTTCGCGGTGGACATTGTGAGCGCTGGGTATGTTATGTTTTCATACACAATACACAACTAATTTGTATGGAGGGAATCGCAAGAAGACAAGCGAAAATGAAAGAAATGAGTGTCGAAGTCCAAGTCCGAGACGCTCAGTATTCTGATTCAGTGTTGACGCGAGTGTCACGAGGTGTCACGTTTACGTCGGGTCACGAATGTGTCACGTCCATTTTGTACTACCAACGACCAGCTCCTTTCAGCAACCTTTTAGTTGCGAATTCTTTGTAGCGAACCCTTTTAAAGCTACACCGTTTTTCATGAAGAAAAATTGGCAGGCCAACACCGCTGTTTGATCGTTGTAAACATGCGGCCAAGTGTTCGGCCACTGTTACATGTTACAACAAAGCTGAACTTTTCCTCTTCATGGGCAAAATTTAAAACTCTTCATTTCCTCTTCATATCCTCTTCACAGCAATCACACAGGCAAGTCTTCAAACTCTCATGACACTAGCTGAGGCTATATGTAAGTTAGACAAAGTTGAGAATTTTCCAGCCTCTACACAACCTTCATGTACCCGATTTCTTGGTCTGAATTCCTTCACTCCACCGTGACCCACTCCGCGCATGGTATGCGAGTCGGTCGTAAGAGTACAGTATTCCATGAATCGGAATCGATCTATAGATCAAGTAACATTAATCCTTATCAACTCTCCAGTGCATGTTTCTGAATGGCTTAAGCCTTTTCAGAGCTTGGAGCAAATGGCATGACAATGGATGGGAGGGAACGGGATGGATGGTTGGCCAGTGTACATTTGCCGCAGGCATTGCCATCTCCTTCGACTTGGGTCACAGAAGGGCTTCCGTAGAAGGTGTCGTCTCGAAAGGCCGCTGGAACAGTGGCGGATGCTGCTCGCCACTCTACCTGTGACACCTCGCGACGAGGTTCGACATGGCAATTTGGAGATTGGAGAGAATCTGAAATATGTCCAGGACGCCTTGCAAGGCAGTCGACTGGCATTATTAAAAGGGTCTCCAACGCGTGATAAATAGTATTCTTTGTCAGAGCACGTCTCTGGACTATTGCCTCAGGTTCGCCGTTGAATCTGGGCGAGAGCGCAATCATGAACAGAAGGATTATCTGTACATAAATTGGTTCCGTTGGTTATTCTGGAGGGTGGGTCAGCATGAACGAATGAACCCCACTCGATTGGAACAACTTACGATGCAGCAACAGCCAAACCAAGGCCCGATATTCGGCGTGTTGGTGAGGTCAAGCCCGGTTATAACGATGACTGTTAAAACACAGGACACCAACTCGAGCTTGCATGAACCTTGGTTCGATCCAGCTTCAAACCTCCTCCAGATACCCCTGCACAATCAGATGCTCAATATCCGACCTCCGCACCATAAACCTCTGCCCCTTCTCAAAGTTAATATTCCCCGACTCCGTCTGTATCCACCCACAATCCTTCACGACCCTCACCAACGCATGTAGATCCTTCGGCGGTTGTGCAACGCTAGCCATGATATCAAGCTCGTCCGCAAAGTCCGATCTAAAATGCATAACCGACGCATGGTACTCCCGTAAAAAGTCCACCTCGTGTGGGGAGAGCTTGGCTCGCACATCTGCGTTGGAGAGGATGTGCGGCAGGGCGCCACCGACACCCCAGTACATGTCCCGCAGGCGGTC
>JABCKG010000103.1:8353-31980 GCA_018851835.1 Hypsizygus ulmarius | reverse complement strand
TGACAAGGTTTGTCTATTCCTCACCTGTGTATTCCATGTAATCATTCTTAATAATACTATTCAGACCCAGCTGTTGAATCTATCTACAATGCTACCACCAACAACATCGCCAGACTTGCCATTGGGTTCTATGACAATCCCAGATGATGTTTCAGATATCGAATCAGAAAATGACAATGAGTCCTCTGATATAGACCTTGATCATGTTGGACTAGATATGCTTGAAGCCCATGCACCTCTTATCTCAGAGAAGCAGCGAGGTAAGAACTGCTAGAAAGTACTGTCTATATAATACTAACAATGTATTTTCATGTGTCCCAGGCAAGCAAAAGCAATCTGATTCACAAAGTGTGCCAATGCCATCAGAACTTCCACCGGGTCTAGTTACAAGCCTTCGGAACATCATTGAATCACCACCTGATGCTGCCTCAGAATTTACGAGAATAAAGAAGGACATTTTTCATGCTTTTCAGATGATTCTGACACCACTTCATTATGGCATGCGGCCATCCTTTCTTCATGCTCTCTGAGATCATATCATGTGATGGGATTCTGTATCTCAAGCATCAGTTGACAGGGTATGCCATCGCTTCTTCAACCTTTCATTTGATGAAATGCTTGCCCGAAATCCATGCTTTATTGCAAAGCGCACTCCTCACCATGTTCTGCCTCCCAGCATACTTGTTCCCGCAATGGAGCATGTTTTCAATACATTTGGAAATGTGCTTGATGCAAAGACATAGGCCCTGTTGTTCTCCAAGTTGGCCTGGCAAAAGGCAAAGGCTGTTCTGGAACTTGCACATCAAGGCTATCTTTCTGATATTGAAGGTATTGTGATGTACGAAACAGATGGAGTGGATAAGTATGGACTCCAGAAATGGAAATGTTTGCAAGGAACCAATAATGTGGAGGGAGGGCTGCATGGAGATATTTACTGCAAGTTTGGTGCTATCTCAGTTAATCTTGTAAGAATAATGCTTATTGTGTGAGAACCAGAGTCCCTCTGTATCTGCCTGGGCATGGAACCTTACGACTCAGTTGTGAGCTCGTCTTTCAAGCTCAACAAAAATGACGAGTGGTTGTGGCAGCATCAGGGCTTGGCACTTCCTTCGCTCCCCCCAACAACTTCTGAAGCAAGACACTATTTCTTTTCAAAAATCTGCAACTTCACGGATGGTGCCAGTGGTGAAGGAAAGGCCAAGGTCAACTTTGAAGCCTTTGCACAAGAGTAAAACTGTTCTGCTGATGGAAAAGATTGATACTATGTCACAACTGAAGTTCTCTCTGCATATGACAAGACCTGGGAGAAGATCAGTAACATCTGAGCCTCACAGGAACTCATTTCTGACCAGTTGGATCTCATCAATAGGACTCGGGACATGTTCGCAGCACCACACTTACCATTTCTGACCTTTCTCACAAGCACACCAGTTTCATCTCACCCTTGCCAAGGCGTCATTGATCTTGATCAGTCGGGTGTCCCACCCTCTCTTTCTATTGATCCATCCTTGTCCTGACCTCCTGATTTTATCCAGAGCCAACTACCGCAATACCTGCCATGCCCATCAGACCAATTGCTACCCTGTGTGATCACACCTCAGCAAGTTACCTCCATGTCATTGGCCATAAACTCTGGAGCAAGTACTGTTATCAATCCCATTGGACAAGAGGAGTTCAGTGTACCAATGTGCATCAGAAGACTGGTCAGAATTCTGATTCTTACTTCATCACTTTAGGACACCTGACACATCTAGACCTGCAAAGCGCCGGCATGGGGTCATCCCAGAAGAACACCATAAACGGTTGACCATGCGCAGTTGCCGCCGATGCTGCCAAGAAGCATGTCCAGGGAACAACGTCATTCTAAAATGCCCTGTTTCCTGCACGACTCCTTGCCGCCAATGCAAACAATTGTCAGGCTGCCGAGGTGTTGACAATGGTCAAAAGTGCATATATATCGTGCCTTGACATTGAGTAATATTTACCGGTACTTACAAGTTTTCTACGTACATACTATACATGTCGATATTTTTTTGTTGTCGTGACTCAGTGGACAGTGATGAAAATTTGAATGGTCTTTGAATTCTCTTTCTTTTCCTTTCTTTTTTCCTTTTTCGCTCTTTTCATACCCAGCTAAGTGGGGGAAAACCCTGACTGTCTTCAATTGTTGTGGTCAAGTATATAGAGACTGGCTCGAGTCTAGCGTTTCTCTGTGCCGCGATGGCGTGCGATCTCTTTGGTGAGTTGAGCATCTGCATGGCTTGGTGAACTCACGCTGTTTGCCCACAACGGATATCAGGAGGGCGAGGCTCATTGGAATGGATGTGCTTACCGAGGGTGTCATCGTTGGTGCTGTCTGAGATGAGATGAGAGGAAGACAAGGGGAGAGGAAGACAAGGGAGAGATGGAATTTGCTGGCCAAAATAGCTTATTTTTCATGGGACACGATTTGGCTGATGCTCCCAGCCAAAGGGAGCATGTCCCAGGAGATTCTAAGTTGTTGAATTCATTCTGGGACATGCCGATTTGGCTGATACTTACCTCATCTCATCAGACTGACATCGAGATGCACTGTGACTTTGAGGCGGGTTGTGGCAAGGCCATTCAATGTGCCTGTGACAAGACCGAACTGATGAAGAAACCCCTCACCAAGCTTTACACCTTGCAGGACTTCATTCTAGAAGTCAAACTCATTGATGATGAACTCCATGCTGACCTTAAATGTACCCGTGAACAGATCAATGAAGAGCTCTCCTCCCGCAAATGCCCTGCCTTGGGCCCTTTCCGCTCTGTCAATACTTCCGTCATTGACCAATTCTGTTCCTAATGCTTTATCTTCGTCTTCCTTTATCCATCTTCCTAAACTTACCAATGCTGAATGAACCCTCTTTTACAACAACAGTGGCTGCTTGAAGTGTCGATGTTTCCATGTCACTCATACCTCACGTGAATGCTCCAACAACTTCCCAGCAGAAGAGGGCTATAAACTCCTCACTCAGGCCGATGTTCCTCGCTCCTCTACTACTGCTAAGACTCCCAGACTGTCCAAGCCCACTGTCGCTGCCGTTGCCTCCACTTTATTCTCTGCTGAACCGCCCTTTGCCGCCGTCATGCCTCAGCCGGGGTGAAGCCGGTATACCCTTGGTGTTGAGGTCAAAGTGTCTGAATTCTGTCTATATGATCTACCCTCTGGTAGGATAATCTGTGGTCCTGTGTATGCCTGAAAGGCTCTAAACAGTAAGCAGGTCATTCAAACAACAATTCTTGAGGATAAAAAAAGGGCCTCCGGCTGATTTAGCAGTAAGCCCAATGAAGCAGTGGCTAGGTGAACAGCACCACAGTACCACTTCTTTATCTATCTCTTTCTGCCCTTTGCCCTTTTCTTTGGGCCCGTAATTGATTCTGGTAACCACTCATTAAGAGGCTCCTGTTCCTCCTTCTGAACTTTGGTGCGTGGCTCAGCCTTCGGCACTGGGTCATGGGCCTCCCCTGCGTTGGCCTCTGCGGATGCTCTTGCAATCTCCTCAGGGCTGACCTCTTCCCCTCTCCTAAGGCGCGCCGCGATTTCAGGGGTGACACGTAACCGCCGAACGTTAGTTTGGAATCCAGGTGCTAGTTGCCTAGTCAGCTACCAACAATACTTGTGGAACCTAACTAGAGGATTCTGACCTCCTTTGCCAATCCCGTAAAGCCGTAGTTTCCGTGCCAAAAACCACTTACGCACAAAGTACGCGGAGAGCAGGAGGACTGGTGGGATGCTGAAGTGTTGATAGATGAGAGGTCAAAAAATAGATAGCTCGAGCGAGAGAAGCAGCGAGAAACTGCAAACGCACGTAATCCAGAGCATGGATGGATAGTCGTCCGTCGTCGAGCCTGAAGACATGTTCCTTGCAGTTAGCGTCCGCTGCGTCGTCGTGGTCAATGACAAAGTGACATTTTCGCCACGTGACGCCATGGCCCTCCGCACTCTTACCATCCTCTCCAGGTCTTCAGTGGCAATTCTAGATGAGATCTCCCATCTGTCCAAACTCTACGCCGATTCCCCACTAGTTTTTGCACTTTCCCCAAATGTCGAACCTCCCGAACTCTCAAGACTTGTCAAGGGACTCACAACATTCTCGACACAAACAGTTGGATGCCTCTCCACTCCGCTTCCAGAGGGTGGCTACCAGGAACTCATCTCGTGTTCTCTCGCGATCTTCAAGCCAGAAGACTGTGTTTTGTTCCGATCTACTGTCCCCGGACGGCCGACACCCCAAGTAGGTCGTTGGCACGCCTTTCGAAATAAGGACGAAGAACCCACCCAAAATCACACGCCTCCCGAGGGTGCGTTCAACTGGGCCGACATATGGGATAGAAGCGCTGGAGGTGTCTCGTTGCCCCCTACTCTGCAGAAAATAAGGTACAAGTCAGATGACTGAATCGTTCTCATTCTTATTCACTAGACGCTCTTAGCCCAAATGATGTCAGTGAAGTGGTGTACTTCTCAGATAAATCCCCTGAAGGTCTTTCAAACTCGTTGGTGGCATTTCCCGCTGCTACCAAGGTGCGTCGCAGAAAAAAGGGATTAGACAGTTAGTAACTGAAGCGTGGCCTAACAGCTCGGGCTCGTTGCCGCTTCGACGCCGTTTATCACCGGAAGACCTGTGACCCTCTTCCACAACCAAGATATCTACGATTCAGGGGCTGTGGGTATCGCTGTTAAGTGCGCGCAGAAAACCCGAGCCAGGACACGAACCGAGTTTTTGGGCATGACTCCTCTTTCACCAGCGATGACCGTCACTCAGTAAGTATATATGTTCTTGTTGAACTCATAGTCACTCAATTCGCCTTGCAGTTGCGAAGGTAATTTGGTTAATTCGCTTGATGGCTCCAATCCGACCCAGCTTCTGCTAAATGCTGTCCGGAAAAGCGGCATGGAAGTGGACGCGTCCGGCTCCTTTAAAGATAATGAGAAGTTCCTGCTTGGGACTATAAGAAAAGGCAAAGTACGTCCGTTTTGTACACTTGATCGTATCCTTGTCAATCGCTCTCCCAGCTCAGGCAAATATACAACATTACTGGTGGTGATCCATCTCGCGGTAGCATTTCTCTTGAGTCGCAGAACGCTCCCGTAGCGGGAACTCAAGTCCAAGTATGTACGATGTTTTCTCCTCTCACTGTACACACTGAGCATCTCTCATAGTTCTTCCACCGTCCCAAATCAGCGACGGTAGATTTATCAACAAGACCGTCTCATTCGTCCACCAATTCTATCGGGTTCATAACATCCCCTGAAATAGTCTCCGAAGCGAACACTGATCGGGCTGGGGAACCAGGTGAGAACGTCAAGACATTGTCTAACACATTCCTTGCCTCGAGCGAGAACGGCTTCATTCTGAGTCGATCGGGTGACGAAGCTGAGGCTGCTTGGACGTGCACTGTTCCTGGAGGGCTAGCATTGTTGGAGTGGCCGACACTGTAATTCTCACGATATCATCACGTATCATTACTAATACCAGAGATACACCCTTTGCACTGAAGGGCTGCCGCGCAAAACCTTTTTGAGAGGCTTCATGAGTAAGATGAAAGAGACGTACGAGCAATCGTGTGACGTGACGTGACATCACAACACCCGCGAGCCTTACTCATCGGCAACGACGTTCACCAGCTTTCTGACAACGACCGTCAAAACTAGCTCAACCAAAGAGCTTTCCGATCGTTCGTTCCCATCCATATCTTCTTACTCACATCTAATCTTCTACTGTACTGCAATCCAAACAACTCAAGCACTTCAGCGCTTCCTGCATTCGATTACAGCGGAACCATGGGTCAGAACTCCTCCAGAACGCATCGTCATTCCACACACGCAGGTCTGAGCTCAAATTCCATAACCGGCGCCGACAATGAGATAGCAGGCACCACCTTACCCAGCTCCCTGGCATCCGAACCAACCTCCGTCAACGTTGCACCCCAAGCCGGACCTTCTCGTCGTTCGTCGGTGCGCAAGAGCATCTTGAACCTCGTGAAGCCTTCGGGACGCAAACGCACTGACAGCACAGTGAGCAGCTCACGGAAATCCTGGCGTCATTCCAAACGATGGTCGAAAGCACCGGAGCTCACTGAGACTCCCGAATCATCGCAATCCTGCGGATCCTCCAGCGTCCAGCCTTCGCCTGTAAATGAAAAAGGCAAAGGTGTAGACAGAACACCAGATCCGCTGTCCATTGAACCTCCAATTGACGCCAACGAATCTTCCTCGATATTATTACCGTTGCCTTCCCCGCAGGACGTGTCGCAACTTTCAGAAGGTCCCATGAAAGTCGATAATGAAGCGGGTCAAAGTAGGCTTAACACACTGTGTGTAGAACCGGCTTTTCTAACTTCAGCGCCAGATGAATCGGAAGAACGGGACGACGCCGTCACTCGACCAGACCCCGTTGACCCTCCTCCAGATGACGCCACGAACTTGCCACAACAAGCGGAAGCTCCACCTCAGATTGCATTGGAACCACCAGCAGAGAACCAGTCTGCTCCGCCGGCTCCTACACATCAATTCCCTCCCCCGGGCACTCTTGTGGTCGTACAAGGCGTCGTGCATACGACAGATGTTCCCCGCCTTCCAGCTCTCACTCATTCACCGCTCGGCCCCGTCGCGCCGGCCCCTAGTCCATCATCAACACCACCGAATCCTCCAAGTGGAAGCGCCCGCAATCGACTGTCTGCCCTTCTACAATCCCGCCCAGCTAGCATGATAGGCTCTCGACCACCGTCTACAGTCGGTACAATATCTTCCAACAATCACACACCAGTGACACTCGATGCCACACCGAGTTCCGACAATCCTTCACCCAATCCTTCCATCCCAGTTAACATCCCAGTCAATCCAAATTCTGAAACTGAACCAGCCATTCCTAGCCCCCCTAATCCACCCACTCAGATGACTCCGTCAAACGATTCCAGACCTGGAACCATCTCTTCCAGCAGCATAGATGTGTTAGGAACCCTTTTGAGGTATTTCGCTGCACCGCATCATTCATTCCGTCACTAAATCTCGACGAACAGTGTCGCTGCTGCTGCAACGGCAGCTTCTCTTCTTGCGGGTACCGAGCCCCTCCTAGCGTCAAATCATGGGCCCACCGCAACACCAACGACACACCCGAATGCGCCAAACGCGGACCCTTGGATCTCACGCCCGACCTCCCCCACACCCACAGCAGGCCTCGGATCAGGCATTACTGCTACCGATCCCGCCGCCGCAGGGCGCGCTGAACGACTCCGCCAAGCCTGGGGAAACATCCGAGAACGCCTTGGCCTACGTCCAGCACCCAACCCCGATGCCATGTCGTCAATAGACTCTAACTCGCCGGAGTCCGATGGTCCTGTGACTTCGCCGTCGAATGATCCACGAGAGCTGGTCTTGGCACAAATGGCCCGTGCTTTCAATCTCGGGTTTGGTCTTGCAGGTGATAATAATGCACAAAACGGCGCTGATTCCGAGGAACTTGAGAGTAGGAATGGCGGAGAAGCAGGATCAAGTGCTATTGGTGCTACTGGTTTCCCACCACAGCCTCCGTTGGAGGGCAGTTTCGAACGCTTTTTGGCTGACTTGCAGGTAGATCTGCGGGTGGCTCTGACGAGTTCTAATTCCACTGACAGCACGCCTACTGCGCAAGCGCCCTCCCCTGCCGGGCCTACAGCAAATGCATCGCCGAGAGATAGGTCATCACGTCGAGGTTACGCTGCACCTGGTGATGATGAGAACGACCAAGACCAAGACGATGACCTGCATAACTCTGGAGACATTTCGGATTCAGAGTCCGAATTTGATGCCCACGAACCAGGAGATGATGAAGCTGCAACTTCGGAACATCGTGTAGATTCGAGCCCATCGCGTGGTCCTGATCAGCATCAGTCTTCATCCCCGCCTTTATCCACCCTCGAAGCTACCGAACTGCCGAACGTTCTACCTACTTCTATCATTAATCGAGCATCGCCGACTGAGAGTTCCGGGCCAGATATTGATCCTACTCGAGATAACGATACCCCTGGAAGAATTAATTGGTGGAGACTGTATCGGTTTCCACCGATCACCACGCCACGCCCCCCAGGTGCTGCAGCCACAATGTCTCCTTCCAGCACAACAATATCGTCCAGCTCTAACACAGCTCCTGGAAGCTTAGGACCACTTCCACAGGTCGACCCCACTTTAATCGAGCTTCCCTTTGCCAACGACATGGAAGAACAGCGGCCTCTTTCTCCGCCACAGGAACACACGGTCGTACCCGTCATCGTCGTCGGCGTCCAATCTATGAATGCCAGTTGGCAGCCGCCAACAGGGACAGACGGACCCGATGATGCAGACAATGCGCCTGACGCCGAGATCTCCGGAGAGCCTGAGGCAAATGCGGAGCAAGGTGTTTCCGATGCTAATGACACGGATACGGTACGGCAGTCTGCTCCTAGAGGTCGTGCTTGGCACTCGCGTGCGGCGGAGGCCATTCGTAACTTGCGTCCTGGAAGACGGGAGCGCACTACGCCAGCCGCTGACTCTCCTGGATCCCGGACTTTCTTGATTTATGTCATTGGAGGTCAGTATCTGAGTGTCATAGGATCAGCCTTCATTAATTGAACTTACTTCAGGCTACTACCCACCCGATCACAATATAGTCACAGGAGGGCCTAACAGTCTCGACTCCTTTGAAGCTTTACTGTCCGTACCGCGGTTTTCCTGTTCATCGTTCTTTCTAATTCGTTTTTACACAGAGAACTCGCTGAACTCCTGGGTCAAGTGAAACCACCCACTGTCACCAAGGAGGACATCGAACAATCTGGGCTTGAAATTATCAAATCTTCGCAATTGAAGCAATACGAGAATGCCCAAAAGATTTCATCCAATTGTACCGAGCGGGTGTGTCAAACCAGATATAGTCCGTCCCTCATGAACTGAAATTGTTTTCTTCGACAGTGTCTTATTTGCTTGGATGATTATGCACCCGAGGACGATATTCGGGTGATGACGTGCCGTCATGCCTTCCATAAAATGTGTGTCGACAAATGGCTGGAGACCGGCCGCAACAACTGCCCTGCTTGTCGATCAAAGGTAAGCCTCTCTTTTTTTTCCTGCTTCTTTAGATATTAACGTCCTGTTCAATGCACAGGGCGTCTCATTGGATGCTCGAGCATCTCCGGCCGTGTAGAGACTGTCCCTGAGTTATAGGGATACCTACCACTCATTCTTTCCTCGTCACTTTGCTACTTCGTTATTTAAATTGTTTTTCTTTACTGTTCCTGAACTTCAACCTGCTCTTCCGTATAGCCTTGTTTGCGTTGCTTTGACTATTTCCTTCATTCACGTCTCCCCCGCTGTTTCTCAACTCATGCTGTATAGTACTAATGTGAAGTGAAGATCGCTTTGTAAAGGACTCGGGAATAACAATACAATATTGTCTCATTCTTGAGCCTATGACTGGGGTTTGGTGCAATTGATAGCTTCTATTGGAGTATGGACATCACTCATGTGGCGGTAATCCCAGCCTCCTTCAGTTTTGCCACAAGCTCATCAACATCCTGCACTTTACCACCTCCCACACGCTGGGGAGGCTCGGTGACCTTGAGTATCTCAAATCGAGGTGTGTAATCCACCCCGAGGTCTGCAGGGCTGAATTTTTCGACAGGCTTCTTCTTAGCCTTCATGATGTTCGGTAACGACGCGTACCGAGGCTCTGTAAACGACACTCAGGGAACATTTCTGAAAAGTAAAGAAAAAAGCGACATACCATTTAGCCTATTTTACGACAGAACAGATTAGGAATGCTTGACAAGTGGGGTTTGAACACTCACCGCAAGTCAGTCGTCACAATCAAAGGCAGCCGACAGCGAATCTCCTCTCCACCACCGTCGATCTCCCTAGTAACTATCGCCTCCTTTTTTGCCACATCAACATCGATCTTGCTTGCAAATGTTGCCTGTGGCCAGCCCAACAGTCCAGCGAGCATCTGCCCAGTCATTCCCAGGTCATCGTCAATGGACTGCTTCCCCAGAATAACGAGGTCAACTGGGTCCTTCTGGCGCTTGATGATCTCCTGTAGCGTTTTCGCGACAGCCAGGGGCTCCGGCGCGGGGGAAGAGTCCGGGATCTCGACATGTATGCTCGAATCAGCCCCCATAGCGAGAGCTGTGCGCAGGGTATCGAGGGACTTGGGAGGGCCGATGGTCACAGCTTTTATAGACTTGACTGCGTCCTTTAGACGTTCCCGGATTCGAATCGCTTCCTCCACCGCTGTAAGCAGTCTTCATCGGTCAAAATTAACGCGACCGTTGCGGAATTTAACATACCGATCTCATCAAAAGGATTCTAGGAAACAGCCAAATCAGTTGCCTTATGCATGTGTAGGTAATTCAGTTCCGTACCATTGAATGCTTTACATTGAGGTCAATTCCGGTTTGTTGAGGATTAACCCGGATCTTGACTGCATAATCCACTGCCCTGAGCTTGCCTTAGAATGAAATAATTTAAAAGTTGAATTACGCTGATATACATACCGTTTTACTGGGACGAGGATGTTGAGGAGTCTTGCAGGAGAAGGCCTCATAGTGGTGGTTTAGCGGAAGGAACCACAAAGATGCGGAAACTGGAAGTGGGTTCAATTTCACATTTTCACATGTGACATCTTTACCCCGGTTTGTTCCCCGCACTCAACACCAGTGGAACCTCTAACAAGACTACAGTCTGTGTAATCCATGTCATAGCCTGCCGTCCTTCGACGACCTCCACCAACTACAAGCAAATAACTAGCCAGTCGCTAGTCAGCTTCTACGGATGACGCAGATATTTGGTTAACGACTAGGGAGAAAGGCTGAAAGCACACTTCCAGTGAGTCCAATGATCAATCCCAATTTGAAACTATTCCCTGAACCACCCAAACACCAACAACATATCGATATCGCCCCAATTGCCAGTTCAGATAGTTCGACTCTTCCTATACAAACACTGGATTTGCGTCGAGCTTCTAGGACTTTTCGAACCATCATGCTTCTCTGGAGACGTGGGACACACTGGTTTTATATCCCACAACCTTCCGTCGGACCGGCCGGAGACCAATCTATGCCATCTGAATCCGCACCTTCTCGTGCGTTGGATCTCGCGGATGCTTCATGGCTCGAACCTACATATCACGCGCTTTGGCATATTGTCTCTTCGACCACCTGCACTCTGATATGATTGAGCCACCGCCTTTGGAACTTTCTGCAGGCAGGAGTTGTCCACCATGCACAAGAATTTGCTCGAATGACGAATAACTCGCAATCCCTGGACTTTTAATTTGATTACAGCGTCGCTCCCGAAGTTACATATTCACTTCCGTTCATTGTGCTCTCAATGTGCTCTTGCCTATGGACAGGAGTGTTATTGGCCTTAACGTGTTCCCCCCCTTCATCATTCTGGAAATAGACTCGGTTCCGTCAGAACTAGGCATTAGCTTTAAACCTCGATTTCTGCTGGAGGTACCCCTTCCCCAGACAAACGACCGTTCAACACTCCGGCCGGCATGCAGCTTCCAAAAAATGGTATGTATGTAATTTGTATACTCCGCATTATGCTGCGGCTCAGCTTTCCTTCGTATCTTCAGCCACAGCCTATACTACTTCTTTCGATATCATTCACTGGGATGGGCACCTGCCAAACCGGCCCTTTTTTTTTTTGTGACCATCGCCTTTGACGCTCCAAACCTCAGCCAGTGCCCAAATCCGCCACCTGCTCGCGCCGAACTTGTCCGCTCTTAAACTCTTGACCAATTTTACCCCGGCCTTATCTCTGTACTGACAGCCCAACCTTCTCACAGGTTTTAATACGCCCAATCCTCCTCAATAGGCGACTGATTCAGTTGTGAATTGTGAATCAAATTATGTGCACTTGACGTCATGTTATGTCTCGTAGAGGAGAATATCGGGGTTCTTTAGTACGAGGCCAGATCCTCGGCGCGTCGTTCTGTTTGCTAATGGCGCTGCCCTTTGAAATTACATAGATGGCACTGAATTTAGCGATCTTAGGATATTACGGTTGCTCCTCTTTTTTCACACACCTGGCCTTCGATGTCCACGAAAACTCTCGAAACCAAAACTATTGCATGTGCTGCGTACCAGCTCTCTCATTCTTGGCATTTTTTCCATCAGAACCTTGCGAATTTTCGCATGCTTCCTGGTATGGATGACACGCATTCTTGTTTTCCACTACTCTTGCAATGTGATATGTATAAGACCGCTGTTCTACATGTCACTCCCTTTCATTCAACCACCATGTACCCATTGTTCCTCCTACTTTTGATTCCTTTCGCTACACTCGTCGCTGGGCAAGACACGAGCCTCAGAGCCGTTCGGCAGGCCTTCGATGCTGCCCACGTATGTCTCCGTCTACCGTGCCCATAATGCTATCATTATTAATGCCCAACGTTGAACAAGATTCCAACCGACCTCACAATCAGCTTCAACCCAAAGGTCCTGCTCCAAGTCACGCTCCCGCAGCCCGCAGGCAGACCGATCACATTACATGCTGGGATCCAACTTCCCCGAAATTGTACTTGAACATTATTTTCAATGTGATTCACTTTTTCTCATTGTGGTCCTTATCTAGCTACTGCTGGTCCTCCTTCATTCAGAATCATTGGTCCAATCAGGAGTGGCCCGCTTGTCATAGCTGCGGTCGATCCTGATGCGCCCACACCCCAAACACCGACGAATGCCCAGATCCGCCATCTACTGGCACCGAACTTGTTTTCACTTCGCCCACTGGGGACTGCCTTAGTGAACGCGACGGCTGCATTATCCGAATATCGTCAGCCAACTCCTCCGGCTGGTTCAGATGCTCATCGGTATATATGAATTCAGCTGCGTATGGCAAGTACTGACATTTATCACTTGCTCAAGCTACATTTTTCTTCTGTTCAATCAACCGGCCGGGTTCAATAGCCAGACTTTAGTGACCCCGACTACTCCCATCAATCTCTTCAACATCAGCTCATTCGCCGCGGCGACTGGATTGGGGTCGCCTATCGCTGGGACGTTCATGCTGGTTGCGCCAGATCCTCCTGTAGCGTAGACCATTTCCAGGTGTCGACGAAATAGAGTCCAAATCAAGAGTACCAGAGTTGCAGTGCAAATTTAAAGCAGCTCTTAGCTGCGCTTAAAGACCTGCAAGAGTCAAAATGTCTTCTACTGAAATAGCCCATAAGACGCTCATTCTTTAATCTGGCAGACTACCAGCCAAGATCAAAACAGCGCCCAACGGTAGCCAATGGAATTCTATCCTGCGGCGCAGACTGTGTTTCCTTCCACAGAGTTATGCCCCAGGCCTAGAGAAGAAGGAGTCTACGTTGTACAAACAATCCCTCACATAGTACCCTGTCAGTCATGCTTGTCATGTGATGATCCTTGAATTTGACAAAAGTCAAAATCAAAAACCAAACCGATCAATACATATAAGCCGCACTCCCCCATCTCCCATGTTCGTCCTCTCCTTCCCCGTACAGTCATGTCGTTGCACGAGAAATCGTCCAAGGATAAAAGTGAAAGCCGGTGTGTCCCAGAAGCAATAAAGATTGAGAAAATCACCCCCAATGAACCCACTGTTGCTCCACAAGGCATGTTGCATGATCACTGTCGCACTGTTGCACATTAAACTCATCGGATTTCTTCCCAGAGATATTCAAGAAACTAAATATATTCGACAAATTACTTTCACCGCTTATTATCCTGGTCATGATCGTTGGGGTGGTAATCGGTGAATTTGTCCCCAACGTGCAAGCAGCCTTCGACACCGTCAAATTTGACAGTGTCTCTGTCCGTACGTTGGCTTCGTGCTTCTTAAATGCCTTCACTTAACCTTAGTCGAATAAGCAATTGCTATTGGCCTCATTATCATGATGTGGCCCATCCTTACTAAGGTTCAATACGAGCAACTCCACAAAATATTTTCGTCGCGCCGACTCTGGGTTCAACTCGCAATATCACTGTTTCTCAACTGGGTTGCTGGTCCTCTGCTAATGGTTGGTCTGGCGTGGGCAACATTACCAGATCTCCCGACGTACAGGACCGGCGTCATTATGGTCGGGCTTGCGCGCTGCATCGCAATGGTCATGATTTGGAACCAGCTCGCACAAGGCAACGGAGAGTACTGTGCTATCCTCGTCATATTCAACTCTATCCTACAAATCATCCTCTACTCACCGTATGCCCTCCTCTTCATCAACACGATTGGAGGTAGTAACCAGTCAGACATCCACGTCTCTTATGGGAACGTCGCCATCTCCGTCCTTATTGTGGGTCCACGTCTCACTGCTTCACATTATATATGCCTCTGAACGCCCACCTTATAGTACCTGGGCATTCCCCTTGCCGCGGGAATCGCGACACGATATAGTGTCTGGTATATGACGAGCAAAACGTTTCTTGAAACGCGTTTCCTTCCTTATTTCTCGCCGCTTGCTCTCCTTGGCTTGCTCTACACCATTCTGGTCATGTTTGCCTACCAAGGGCACCATATTCTGCACAACCTAGGACCTGTCTTTCGGGTGTTCGTCCCCCTGATCCTCTATTTCTCAATAATGTGGTCGATGACGTTCGCCGTGATGTATTATCTTACACGGAGGGAAGTCGGCAAATCGCGAGATGTTTTTGGGTATGAGATGGCCGTAGTTCAGGCATTCACTGCGGGGAGCAACAACTTTGTAAGTGACTTAAAAGCCTATAGGACAATGCTCACTGAATCTCTTTGTGTCTAGGAACTAGCTATCGCAGTCGCGATCGCTGTGTACGGCGTCAGCTCCGATCAGGCCCTTGCAGCTACTATTGGTCCGCTGGTGGAGGTTCCAGTCTTGCTCTCGCTGACATGGGCCGCGCTCTTCCTGGGTAGGCGGTTAAATTGGAAACGCTTTGATGATGAGAAATGCGAGAAAGTCTAGATGATTTCCATTGGTATCCAAAGGATTATATGCTTCATATAGCTGAGTGAACAGCATAATCCGAGATAGAACAATGGCTTGCTTACGATCGCTCCGAATAACAACCGGGAATTCTTTATTCTTGCCATCCAAAACCATGATCATTTTCAACAAGTCAACTAGAGAAAATATTGTTTCGGCAACAGGGAATGGATGTGTTGCAAGAAACGTCAAGGCGGCAGACTTGGTGACATTGACTGTCTCCGATACTCCCCCTCTGGATTATAAAGTTTCGGGGCTATGAATGAGCTCAAGTTGAGCAACGATCCAAGACCTCATGATCAAAGGGAGAGTACAGCACCGTGGATGATGTGAAGCAGGTGAATGGAATGGTTCTGGTAGATGCAGTGCGAGGCGGGTAGATAAGCACTCCCGACCGTCACGGTAACGTTTGGCATTGGGAGGCTCGAGGTTCGTTGACGAGTCGAATGGGCATCGAGAGCCACGGTCCATATGAGCAGCCGACGGGATTGGCTATGGTGTAGCCATTACAATTTCCTCTATTTCATCAGGTGTTGCCACAGTCAAAGTTGTGTGAAATCATATTTACGGACACGCAGGGGCACACACTGATACTGCAGCGAGCAGTGTTTGAACTGGTAGTCGAAGACGCCGAGTTTCTAAAGATCCGAGTTCAGTAGACGGAGGTACTGCTTGTTTGATCATCGATAGATGAATTGGTGGGACCCAGGATCAACTTTGCCTAGCAGTTTCTTCTTCAAAGGGCACTATCAGATGCGTATGCTTCACTACTGTGCTACAGTGCAAGAGAACAAACACGGGTTCATCAATTTCGGAGATTCCTCATGCCTGTCGATCTGACATGCTTTTCAACAAACAAGGGAGTGGTGTCAAGTGGAAAACTCACATAACTAGTGAAAAGTCTCTAGGTAGTGGTAAAGTGGGAAACATATATAGCTAAAAGTCTTTTGGAGCGAGCGCCAAAAGAACACGGCCTCGAGACAGTAGCGGTGACCGGCTCCCAACTCAGGGATGATATTCTTCGCCATGCATCACACAACACAGAAAACATGATACACACTGTTATCATGATGTTCTGCGATTCAGAGCACCAATACTAGCAAATACAGCCTTCGGAACAGAAGACACTCCACGTGCGTAAATCTGGTTTGTATATATCTGTTCAAAACAACATCAGCGACCAAGCCTAAAAGATACCACCCAGCAGCGCTGGTCACATACTAGCTCATCATACACAATCGCGGGCACTTTCTTCTCGCATAGCACCGAGCCAGGATGAATCTTGACGATCTAAGTAATATTCATAAGCCACAAGATCCAAAGACCACGGGATACGGGATTCGAAAAAGAACGAAACGACAAAAGAAGAACACTCACCGACTGCCCCATCGTCTGCTTATACGATCCATCTGGCTGCAAAAACGCAGAGTTCTGCGCCAGCCCATATGCCAAGCTCTTTATCACCGGCTCCTCTCTGTCCCCACAAGAGATCTTCCAATCAATTCCTGACCTTCTACAGGTCTGCCTCAATTGTGCCCGAATCTCTGATGCCTCAAGTAACGTCCTTTCATTCAAAAAGTGTTTCCTGCACCAGTCTTTCCGAGCAGCCTTCCCGGGGTTCCCTGCGACAATCTCACCGTAGGCGCGCACAGCATTGAGCACAGTCATATGGTCGCCCGACGGATGTGTGAACATCCGCCGAGCTTCAGCGGCAGCCTCGCGTTTCTCCGTGATATCGACGAAGAGTTTAGAGGAAGCCGACAGGACAGAGATAATGTCTAAAACCTCCAATGTGCACCCATTTTCCTGCGATGCCACGACTGCACGGGCATGCACTGGCTCAAGTGGGAAGAGTGCCATTTGGCGCCCCAGCGGTGTCAGCTCTCGATTGGGGTTGATAGCCTCGAGTAGCCACAAGGTTTTAAGTGCGGAAGATACTAGTCAGGGTCAATATTTCATGAATGGAACGTTATATTGAAGATAGGCCTTACTTGAATCAACGTCTGGCATATCCATCAAGTCAAGCTCCTCCAGGTCTTGGTTAAGACATTTTAGTTGCAGAATGCTAGACGTCAGACTGCAACGCATGATCTCCGGCTCGGGGGCAAGTGCCATATTGTTGAAGGCGTCTTCGGTATATAATCTAAAGCATACGCCCATTCCCTAAACGCTATGGTAAGTCGCCATCTTGGTTTAAGGACCAGAGACGTACCTCACGGCCAGCACGACCCGCGCGCTGCATCGCGGATGACTTTGTAATGGCTTTCGTCAACAGTGTGTCGAATCCTGCCCTGGATCAGTCATTGCTACGAGCGCACAAAGTGAGTTCCACACACCTCCACCCGTATCTCGAGCCAAGAATCGTTTCTCCTTACACATCCCAGTATCAATCACGTATTTCACGCCGGGTATCGTAATAGATGTCTCCGCGATGTTGGTCGATAATATACATTTCCGCGTGTTTGCTGGAGTCGCAGCGAAAACCTTCGCATTCTGTCCAGGAGCCTGCGCTGCATACATCGGGCAGATGAGAACCTATAACAAGAAAAATAGGATGTCAGAGAGACAACTCATGAGAAAGATAACGAAAACCGAAACACCTCCGTCGCACCCTTCGGTAACTGGTTAGCAAAAAGCCTAATCGATTTCTCTACACTTTCGATATCCTCCTGACCTGGACTACGTGTATAAGCGAAAACAATGCAACTGATGGAAAATGTGGGGTGCTTGAAAGACGAACCTGGCAGGAATATCAGGACATCTCCTGGAGGCTGGTCTGTGTGCACTTGGAAAAATGTCCTCATAGCAGAATCCACGTAATCTGTCTGTCCTTCCGATGAATAGTATATCTTGACAGGGTGCTGTCTCCCCTTGACATATAAGATCTTCGCACTGCGTCCCCGCTAAATCAGCTTCCAAATTCTGAACTAGGAAGACGAAAGAACACACTTGTTGAAAAATTTGCTGAACTTCTCCGCATCCAGCGTCGCACTCATGATCACAACCCTGAGAGGGTTTTCCGCCTTCCCTTTTCCTTTCCCCTTTCCTTCCCCGTCCCTCCCATCCCCGTTCCTCTCCCTTTGTATTGTCTTCAAATTCGCCATCAGCAAATCGGTCCTCAAAGTCCGTTCATGCGCCTCGTCCACCACCACCACACTATAGCGACTCAGAAGTGGATCGCTCAGCAGCTCGCGCACGATCATGCCGTCCGTCATGTACTTGATTCGTGTCTCTACGCCCGCACGTTCATCAAACCGCACAGCGTAACCGACTAGCCTCCCTACAGTAGGCTCGTTCTTCTCCGCCGCAACTCGAGCGGCTAGCGATGTCGCAGCAACTTTGCGAGGCTGCGTGACGGCGATTGTGCCTGTGCCCGCAAGGCCAGACTCGAGAATATATTGAGGGATTTCTATGCATAAGATAATGGTCAGAAACTGAATTGGCAGGAGGCTTGTTTGCGAAATACATACGGGTTGTCTTCCCGGATCCAGTCTCCCCTAGGAGAACGGTTACGTCGTTGTTCTGAATCTCCCGTATGATAGCCTCCCTACCTTTTGTCAAGAAACATGGATCAATAAGGCATCAAATTGAATAGAAATCGATTAATACACACCTTTTGCGATAGGGAGTTGTCTACGCTGTTCCTGCAATGCAGAAGCGTTCGCGTGCGAACCACTCGGTCCAGGCGCACTCTGTTCCTCGACAGCTTCAGCTCCACTACCTATCGAATGGCGAGCCTTCTTCCTTTTATGACTGCGCATACCTTGCTCTTGCTGGTGTTGGTGGTGCGGCTGAGAGTGATGATGACCATTGGGCTGATGGCCATTTACCATGAACCCCAACGGTGTTTTCCTGCGCCTGTCATCACGCTCGTCGTCGCTCACGTTGACCCACGGCACTTTTTTAGTGTTCTGTTTCTTGGCCTTTTGATTTGGATAAGTGTTCTTGGAGTCGCGCATGAGACGAATGACCTTCGAAGTCGACGGCATGGCGGACGCTTTGCAAGTTTGGATTTGAATTCGATCAAAAAAAGTTTGAACGCCGGACGGATTGCGGGCCGAGAGTCCGATCCATGGTGTCGTGACCACGACGCGGTCATCGAACATTCACTCAGATATCACGAAAGCAAATATAAGTTATATAACGTCGCAAAAACGAAGACACCATGCATGGTACGGATTAGCGACCCAGCCTTGAGAAAAGAACGAATACATCAGAAGTGCACAGGAGGCTAAACAACAACGGCTTGTCCAGCATGCACTGCAGTAACGATAAACCCCAAAGATCGCGCGTGAGCATAGGTAAGTAAATAAAAAGTAAGTGAAGTATGCAGGCGACAATGTCGATGAACGTAACAAGAAATTTGAGGGCAGAAACAAAGGGAGGATGATAACAAGAATAATAAATAAACTTCCGACTACGCCCCACAACACACCAGGAAAAGAAACATCAGTAGAAAAACAAGACAAAGGAGAACAGTTTATGTAAATTTTCAGACGTGTGGTAAACCGAAGTTGTAGGAGGATGGGTAAGTCAAAACCGCGTCCGAGAGACATTTCAGAGCGTCGAAGTACACAGAAGGTTGGGAGTCGATGGCCCGAAAAGGAAGGGCAAACGGTAGCATGAAATCATAAAATCGCAACACCCCACCGCGCCTTACCAATTCATGGTGCTCTCCCTCAAAATCGGTGCCGAAATGGCAGCTGGGACGACGTTCCTCCTCTGGCTCATGCCCTGTGCGACTTCCGTGCGACTATCCCACTGCGGTGCCTCGGCCCTATCTCCCTGGAAGCCCCTCAACGAGTCTTCCGCATAATAGAAGCTCCTTCGTCTCGCCCCGCCAACACTGTCCTGATCAAACTCCCTTCCATCCGGTCGGGCACCGACTACCTCTGCCACATCCGGGGGTTCTGAAAGGCGGCGGTGAGCAAGCTCGCGGCGGCGCTTAACGGAGCGATAAACAAGGAACACGAGCACCATGAGCGCAATCGCTCCAATCGCGCTCACGACACCGATGATAGCGTCCTGTCTTGTTTTACCACTATCACTCGTCGCACCCGTACCTGTAGCATCTGTCCCACCGCCGATTCCGGGTGCATTAGGGTCCGCAACTGAGTTGAGGTTAAACCCAGAGTTGACATGTGATGCAAGATCCTTCGCGACGTTGTCCTGGACGCCAGTATAGAAGGAAGATTGCCTCGCTTTAATTTCTGCGGCAAGGGTGTCGACGGTGTCCGAGGGTATGTAAGCAAGGTACATGGTACCGAGCTGGATAGAATCAGACGGGTCACGATACGAGGATGGGACATAGACTTGGAGTGCATATGTCTTGATTTGCGCGACTAGATAATTAATTAGATTTGTCCCTTCGATGAATGAAGGTGCAATGCCTACCATCGATCTTGAGAGCAGTGGCAATAATGACCGGAATGTATGCGAAGATCTGACTCGATGAGATCTGGTTCGTCACCACAAATGGCCAGTTCAGCTCTTGGTTGAAGAGGATGCTAATCAAGGTAAACCCTGTGAAGTCTTGGCTCATATCAAGTTGGACCTTGGGATAGATCCTCGCAGGGATACCGGTAGGGAGTGGTGCAACCGACAGTGTCGTTGCGGCAATGGGGCCTGACTGTGTCTCGACGGTCGTCGTCGCTTGGTCCGGATCCGTAAGCGTTGTCCCCTCAACTATGCTGGTGGGGATCGAAGTGAACGCGAGCGACGACTCGGTTAGGATGAAAGACAAATCAGAATTGACCGAGATAGTCGTAGTTGGGGATGGCTCGGAGGTGACTGTAGGGAGCGATGTCACCCCGCTCGAGCTGTCGACACTCGTCGGGAAAGTGATGATGACGCTTGTGGTGAGTAAGGATGTTGCTGAATCTGATGCGGACTGGGACGTGGTCGGTTGAGAAGTGGGCAAGTCCGTAATGGATTGCGAGGTGATTGAGTTGGAGGCCGCAGATTCTGAGGGGGTGGCCGACTCTGAGGGGATGGCCGACTCTGAGGGGATGGCCGACTCTGAGGGGGTGGCCGACTCTGAGGGGGTGGCCGACTCTGAGGGAATGGCCGACTCTGAGGGGGTGATGAACGTGGCCGATCCTGAGGCGGAGTCCGACGTGACTGGCTTGGACGTGTTCGGGTCTGAGGCAGGCGCAGAGGTCGGGCCAGAGGGGACGGAGGTGGATACCGAGTGCGAGGTAATCGCGCTAGACGACGACTGTGAAAGGGGTGGAGAGGTGACCGACCCGATGATACTGCTCAAAATCGAGGTAATGTCCGGGATGATGCCCGATGGCTTGGATGACGACAACGGAGAGGTTGGTGTGGGATCCGGCGTCACCGAGGGAGGATTCGACGTCACCGAGGGAGGATTCGGCGTCACTGAGGGAGGATTCGGCGTCACCGAGGGAGGATTCGACGTTACGGGGGGAAGATTTGACGATACCGAGGGAGAATTTGGCGTAGGCGTCGGTGTGGGATCGTCTGGTGACAGCACGCTCGTGATGGGATCGAGGATGCTGGTGATAGGATCGAGGATGCTCGTAATAGGATCGAGGATGCTCGTGATAGGATCGAGGATGCTCGTGACGATGGGCCCAAGAATGCCACTACGAGTGCTCGTAGGAGTTACACTGGGCTCCGGAATACTGGGAGGCACATCTGAAGAGGGACTCGACGGACTCGACGTAACGTCAGATGGAGTGCTCAAAGGAGGTGCCGGTGTGCCTGTTGGCGTAGGCTCTGACGAGCTGAAGGACGAAGAGATCGAGGTGGGATCAAGGATGCTGGTGATGGGGGTCCCTGTGATAGAATTGATGATGCTCGAAATAGGGTCGGGGATGCCACCATGCTCCGGCGTCGTCGTCGTCGTAGTAACAGTGGTCTCTGAACTGCTGGTGCTTGAGGTCGATATGGACGAAGACGACTCTATGGTGGTAGATGACTCTATGGATGTAGACAACTCGCTACTAGATGACGTCGAGCTGAATTCAGGCGTAGTCGTAACATCGGAGGGCAGTGGTGTTGGCTCAGAGGGCGAGGATGACGATGACGACGACGACGACGAGGAAGACGATGGCGTTGGTAGTAGATCATCAATAAGGTCAGGCACAAGCCCTTCTTCACCGAGGATGGCATCTACAATCCCGCCTTCACCAGCCACGTTATCTACGAGCCCGCCTGTGGCAACATGGTCGTCAACGAATACAACCTCCAACTCCCGCATCTCACTCACCAACAACGTTACCTACAGTGCCGAGCAGGCCTTGTCTCTTGACAGGCCTGTAGGACAGAGAACGACGAGCATGGGAATGGGTCGACGACGAATGTGCGTTGACCGAAGAGAAAAAGACGACCGTCAGGAGGAGGGAATAAATAGGAAAGCGCATCGCGGGTATACGGGCTTTTCTACGAGAACGCTGTAAAGCAGGACAGCAAACTAGCGAGTCCTAGCTGCCAGAGAGGAAGGAACGTGGTAGTGCTACAACAGAGCAAAAACGAAAGAAGAGAAGAGGCCTTTGGTCACTTTTACAAACGAACAGGGAAGTGGGAAGATTCACTAATTTCATCACAACCCTCATCAAAATCTAAATATCACACAAGTAAACAATAGGTAACACCATATGGTGCTCTAGATCTTCACATCCAACTCGTCTGTCTATCGCTGTTGCTCTCCAGCTCTCTCTGCGCCCCTGTTCCTTTCCCAACACGTCTTCCTCGTCTTCTGCTTTTCTTTCAAATTTGCACGACTGAATATATCCTAAATTTTTTGGTCCACTCCCGCCCAAGACCATCAAGGCGCTGCTCTCATCAGATTCATTATTCCTGCCTTTGATACCCCTTGGCGCATCTGATCTGCAGATGTATGATCTTGAAGCCACCTTCAAAGCTCTCGAGAGAACAAATAAATGATCTTCGTCGAACTCACATCTGATCCTTTCTCAATCACGTCAGTCACGGTCTTCCTCGACGTCGCCATTTTTCCCTGACCTTCCCAAGGATAGCCTACTCTTTATCTTGCAAGCTGTTAGATTCGGGCGCTCGTTGACGGGTGAAACGGGGGGGCAAACACGGAGCTGGAGAGCCTGGAACCAGTTCGAGCGTCTGCGGCCCTGTTTGACAAGAAGCGAAGCGCCGGAAACGGGAACAACGCCACCCCGACCTGACGGGCTTGAACCTCGTGACCTCGTTTACATAAACCGTCACTCGGACTCCTCGGCATCAGATTCGTAGACTCCCCTCGTCGTAATAACTGCCCATCCTTTTGAGATAACTCATTGACTCGTACATTCTCTGGAACAATGGCCTAATAACGGAAGTATGGGTCCGGAGGGTGAGGTCACAGCCTGATCATTCTGAACTTGCTGCCATTCACATAAGGCATGACCACTCCTTTCTCTTCTGCAGGATGCTGTCCAGCTCTGACACCCGTGATGACAGGGTGTCTATATTTTCGGAACCTGGTCGCATGCTACAAGGCTCATTTCGTGCCCTTACACTTTGCACGGAAGGTCCAAGTTTCATACTCTCTTGATATCAGGGAAAAAGCTCCCCACTCAGAGACGAGACATCACTTTGATTGAACCCCTCTGGATCATTCTCAATACCCTTGTGCGCGGAAGTTGGGCTCGTGATCAACCTACCGACCAACTGTATGTGATCGGCTGCCGG
>JABCKG010000102.1:0-18087 GCA_018851835.1 Hypsizygus ulmarius | reverse complement strand
TTTCGACATTCACCCACTCGCCCTGTTCATTTTGCTTGACAAAGGCGACGGCAATGCCGCCAGGAGACTTCCAATCTGCAATAACTTTGTTAATGAAGGCATCTGTCTCCTCGTCAAGTATAGGTGTAGCCCGAGCATAAACTTTTGGTTTCTGCGGCAGTGCAGCCACGGAGTTAAAGAGCAGAAAGTAGGGAAGGAGGCTGAGAAGAGATCGGAGGAGCTGCATTGTCGAACAAGACTCAGAAAAGCTGCTGTGAGGTGACTTAATACAGGAGTATCTTACCTCTCTTTATACTAGACGCCCTTTACTACACAGACATCCTCAAAGCGCCCAGCGAATACGAAAAACATCGGAGACGAACGTGGAGTTTATTGTAATGACTTGGAGGTGGGAGAACATGTTACGTTGAGAGATCAGGTGATATGCTATGCTGAGATCGATTATGCGTTCTTTGTAATTCTTATACTGGGAGGGTATATCCACCTGGCAGCGTACGGTGGAGCTGTCCGAAACTGAGGCCTCGAGTGTCGCCTCGATCACATTCTACCGGTGATTACCGAGGTGTGCCTTCCTATTTTTGGGCGGATTTTCCCTTTTGAGTCGCCGGATGCACCTTCGCAGGGTCGCGAGCTTCTCTTTTTCTTCGACAGATCACTACTTTCCATGGTGTCGCCTTGCGCCAGGAATCGTCTGGCTCCCAAAAAGTATTTAGCAAACCCGCGACACTTTCCCTACATGCCTTCCTTAAGACTTGATTTTTTCAAAATAGAAGTAATTGAACCGAGGGCATTTGTCCCCGCCGTCTATTTTTTTCCCATTCACACATTGATGAACACCAGGACCTGAAATTAATTACGCTGCGGAAGAGCCGTAAATTTGACTCCAAAACATACAAGTTGGCGCGAAGAAGGACGAACACTATGGAAACCACAGGGAATTTCGACATTTTTCATCAACGTTGATCAAACCTCCACCCATGACCAAAGGGAAAACTACCCTCACACATACGACCTTTCGATCGGCAGCAACACTGCTGCTAATAGGCTTAGGTACGGAGAAATGCCACTTTCGACTCATGGGACCTCCCCACAAGCGACAATCATCGCGTCTGAGTAGCTGTCCAGTTCTTGAGGTAGAGAGAGACATCAAGCCTTACTGACAGAAAAGGACACCTCTACGAGTCCTTTTGTTGAATATTTTATCAACTCAGCAGCACGTCACTCCACGAGCATATAATATCAGATTAGATCGGATTTCACCAAACGTGAGCACGATTCGCGGAATCCCAAAAACAGCAACCTCGCATCCCAAAATGGAAGGTTGTTCTCTTTCGATGCACACGTGTCCCTGATCTGCCAGTTTGTTTCCGTCCTCGAGGAGTCCAAGTTCCGAATGCTTTTCACGTTCACAGACACCTACTTGTTCCGCAGTACTCTACAGTACTCAGTGTCCCATCTGATGTAACCCGAGGCCAAATTTTATCTCCACTCTCCCTCTAGTATCCACCTGCCTCATCCCTCCGTCAAAGATGGCTCTCATGTCATGAGTCCTGGGAACGATGGAGTCGATGTCAACGTTCAGCACAGCGATTACTTTTTTCCCCATTACTAAATGATATTCCTCTGTCATTCCAAAAGGATCTTTCGATTGATGATGCGAAAATACTCTGGAATGGGCATTAATACACGACCCCAGGATCAACATCGCATCCTTAACTCGGTTGTCCACTTGTCGGAACCCTGTCTCGCAGGTCTCTCTCTCCTCTGATGCAACCTATTAGGTGACGACACTTCCACATGTTTTCGCACCATCCTGACAGAATGCATGTAAAGTAGTTACGTACATAACACCGAAACCCAATCAAGGAAAAGAAATTTAAACAAGAACATCGCCTTGCTCCAAAATTCCTTCAGTCGACTTACTCCCTATTGCTTAGCGGCGACCCCCTGGCATGGATCTGCATCAGTCTGCATCCGCCACCATCCACGAACGTGTATATGCATGTGTTCCTCGCGCTTATTCCCATTATTGGCGTATGTGAGTGCTAATCGGACACCCGCTCCCCGTACATAACTCCACCCTCCAATCCGATCTCTTCCTTCCCTTCGAGGCTACGAGTCTTGTCGTTCGTGTGGAGTGTGGAGTGGCTTCTCTAACTTGGCACTTCACCTCCGATTGGAGCGCAATGTCCCTTGGCGCAGAGTTGTCGCACTTACCTCTAATGGTTGTGCTCAGTGCTCAGACATGCCAGAAAATAATTTGCGTAGAGGCATAGCTCCTCTTCAAGTTCTTCACATCCTACCTTTGGACCTCCGTACGCGTGGTTGTCTCATTCCACAAGCCGCCACAGCCTCCGACTTCGACTCCGCATTCCGCCTTGTCCACAACCACATCCTCCAGCGCATGGACAGGTTCCTCACTATAATGTCCACCCCCCCTTCGTAGAAGCTCCTCCTCAGCCACATCCGTACTCGGCTCAACTGACAATGCCTTCTTCAACAAGGTCATCGTCGACTGGAACTTCTCGGTCATATTGGTGCGGCAAAGCCAGCTCGGCGAGTGCAGATGTCGAGGCCAAATGGGCACGGCGTCGCCACTGCAAATGGCGCCAAAATCACTTCGGATACCACCCTTCATCGTCGGTTCGGAACTCCCAAGGCCCGCATTGCTATTTTTCTGCGTCGCGCTTGATCAGTCCTCTGATTATGTGGCTCAAGTCGACTCTCAATGATCCAAGTACTTGCTTTTGGTAGCTGCATTAATATTCTCGCGGGGAGTCTAGATATTATGGTCACCAAGCCTCGAAATGATCAGGCCACCCTTGAACTTGGAATGCCCAGGTCAAGGAGGTGGATAATCCCCATACCAGTTCATCCTCACAGGCCAGACTCGATCCACCCTCCTCGAATTCATGTGGTAGTACTTACCTACAATAACCATCTAAAAATACAGAATACGAAATACCATTAGATACCATCTTCCTTTCCCGCCATGGCCTATTCTCAATTCTCCCATCCCTCATCTCTCGCCTCTCACCCACTTACGTCTCCCCATCCTTCCTCCGCGCCTCCAACACCCTCACTACATTTTCAAAGCGGCGCTCAACCTCACACAGATACGTCTCTGAATTGCGGTCCTGCATTGTTCCCACAGGGACGTCGAGCTACAAACACGAGGTACGTGAGATGAAGTGTGGATACGGGGATGAGTGGTTGAATACAGCCACATGTCGTCGCGAATCAGCCAAGAATATAGTATTCCGTCGCCCGCAAAGATATAGAAAGCACAGCAGAAAGAATTTTTGAACGCACCGTGAACGAAGGCCCATACAACGGGAAACCCGCGTGGTCCGGGATGGGCGTATCCAGCGGGAGCGGGTCCCCCAACTACAATTTTAAGAGATCAACGAAGGTCGCGCGCGGAGGACGAAAACAACGTGAAGAAACGAAAACAGAAAGTCCATACCGCAATCGCCGTAAAACTAGCCCATGCCCTCGCCACATTAGGCGTGTTATACCCCCCTCCCCCAAGCAACAGCACGCCTTTCACTCTCCCATCTTCATTCCCTTCCTCTCTGGAATGTTCCGTCTCTTCCTCACTTACCCTCTCCTCCTCAACCCACCCCCCCACCCTCCCCACGCATGCCCCGATGCCTCGCAAATCCCAATTCCACGTTGCACACGTATCCCCCGCCAACCCATCCGCACCACACTGCAGCACCACATAATCTGGTGCATAAGCCTTTTTCACACTCTCTACGACGCCCCAGGCACGGGCGAGTGTTGCCGGGGATGCACCGGAGTGCAACGGAAGGGAGAGTGTGTATGGATCGAAGGGTGTGGTGGGGGTGGATGGGGGTGATGAGGAAGTGGAAGTGGAAGAAAATTGGGATGAGGATGGGGAAGAAGATGGGGAAGAAGATGGGGAAGAAGGCTCCGGGGGTAAACCAGAGAGCGGTGAGATGGGGAAAAAGCCGGGTGCGGCGTGGTGTATACTCATCGTCTACTCAAATAAGCATAATTAGCTACGTATCTTGTCTTCATGCCTACTCCACCCAGCGGATGACTCACGAGGATCTGCGATTCCCCCGCCCGCGAGGAAACATAGAACGCCTGTGACACCCCATCCGAAAAATGGAGGTCGAGGTCGATGTACATGACCCGTGGCTTCCGGGTACGTATGGGTGTAGAAAGCTCAGTATTGGGTATTGGTATTAGTATTGGGGGAGCACGTTTGAGTGCCATGAGCGCAAGCACACAGTCCGCGATGTAGCAGAATCCGGACGCATGTGATTTCTGTGCGTGGTGTCTGTGTGTTCAATGAGTGAAGAGAAGATAAGAACCCGCAGGAGATGCAGCTTGAGAAAAGAAGAAAGTTGAAAACTAATAAATTGAACTGACCTTCCACCATCCCAACAAATCGCAATGTCAGCCTCGCCTCTCATCAACACTCCAGCAGCCGTCAACGACGCGCCAGCTACGAGTGGGACATACTCATGCAGTCCTGGAAACATGGGGCAATCCTACCTTCTCCGTTATCCTTGTGTCGTGCCACAAAAAACGCGCAATTCATCATGCAACTCACATCCTCCAGGCCAAACTCACTCCTATCTCTACTCCTCCTATCCCTGATGTTCTCCCCACCCACTTCCCCATCCGGAGAATTGCTTTCATCAAGCACGAAATCGAGATATTCCCTCGTATGATACACCGCCATCTCCTTATAACTCGCCCTCAAGGGGCGTACGATGCGCATCCCCGGTGCACGCAGGAGCTCGAGCGAGGTCACGAGCGAGTGAACGGCGGAGGAACGGTGTTTGTTCGATGGGAGGAGAGACGAAATCTTAGCGAGCTCGTTAGACGCGACGTATGCCACCGAGAGCGTCATGAAAGAGAGAAGGAAACGCGTCGTGTCACACTCACGTTCATGTGTCGTGTCACGTATACGTATACCCAGATCAAGAAATTGAATGATAACAGTGATTATAGAACTGCCAGCTCGTTTCCTCATTCCCTCTCATCAACCTTCCCATATCTATGCATCCATCGAACCAAAAAAATTTACCTCCCATTCCCTTCCACCCCGACCCCCACCCCCAACAGGCCCCTCTCCGCCGCATCCCTCCTCGCAATACTCATCCTCCGTACCCTATCCTGCTCTTTCAAACGTTGCTCAACCTTCCACGCCTCCTTTTCCCAGTCCGTGCTAAGACACAACGCCGTCCCAAAGAGGGACGAGTACACAAGTGACACTGTCAACCCTATCCACAGCCCGTGCAGCTGCATGTCTCGAGAGAAGGCGAGCCATAGGCCGAAGGGGATGCCGATGATATAGTAAGCGCTGTGGAAAGGCCAGGCTGAGCATCCGTCATGGGACACAAAGGAGGTACGAGAGCAACATACCTGAGATTTAACAGTGCACCCGTAACTTGTTTCCCCCTAGCACGCAGAATACCCGCCGTAATTGCCGAATTCCCATCAAACACTTGGAACAGCGCAACTAGTGGGAGGATTGCCGCCGTGAGCGACACCACCTCTGTTTCCCGCCATCAGCATATGCATACTCTACGTAACCCCACACTTTAGAAGCCAACGCACCTGGATCGTTATTGAACAAATAAGCCCATCGATACCTAAACAGCATGAACATCACACTGCACACACGTCAACAAAAACCATCCAACCAACTTCAGTCCAAAAGACAAAATTAAAAACACACCTCGAAGCAGTGGAAAGCACCAAGGCCATAACGATCGACGCATTCGACGCGATCCCCGCACGCTGTGCCTTTCCTTCACCCAGCAAATTCCCAATTCTACGTCAGACACAAACACACCACGCATCAGCACATGCACGCGAATAAAGGCATGTGTTGAACATACCGCACAGAGGTAGCCACCCCAAGCGCGAACGGAGCCTGGTACGTCGTCGACGCAGATATCAGGAGCACAGATTGCGTAGCCAGCGCCACCGGCCCCAGCCTACATCCCATCAGCCTCTCGTCCAAATAGGAAATAACAAAACACCCGAATGCCCACTCACAAACTAGCCGCCAGTGCAACCAACTCCCACGCCCACCACTCACTCGCCGTCTGCCCCACACCCGCCAGCCCCAGTTGGACGAGGACACCCAAGCTCGTGAACATGCGCCTGGAGAGCGGATACCACGCAGTGCGGGGGACGTAGAATACGCCGTAGGCGATAGACATGAGCGAGACGAGGTTGAACGAGATGGCGGTGGCGATGGGAGCGCCAATGAACCCGAGACGGAAGGGTGCGGGACCCCATACTGTGATGGGACGTGAAGGGTTAGTTGGGGTTGGAGGGGGAGGGGGAGGGGGAGGAAGCAGAGGAGAGGTGGTGGGAGACGCACCGAGGAAGTAGTTGAGGAACACATTGATAGGCGCAACGACGAATATAATCTGCGTCGGCACAGCGAATAATCCTGTCGCTGTCGTTGAAATCACCGTCCTTTTGGAGGAAAAAAAAAGGCGAACACACACCTTGTGACTGGAAATACCGCCTTTAAAGTCACACATATGCCGCATCAGTCCATACATCCAACATCAAGAAAGGCGAACAGAAAACACACCGGCTGACACAATTAAATGCGTAAGCTGCGCCATCACTGGATCAGCATCCCCGCCCCTCAAACGCGTCACGGAACACACCTGGAAGCCCAATAGAGACCCATTTCAGATACACCGCTGCAAGATGCGCGACCTCCGGGTCCTGCTTAAGAAACAGGAGTAGGCCTTCCGCATTAAACCACACAAGGTACATCGGCTATTCCGGAGTTCTGCTTCAGTGAAAAGGTCATGTAACGGACCATGACGTACAATCAGCAGAACAGCCTGGATGACAACTATACATATCCCACAAAGCGTCAACACATCCACTGGCAGAAAAAAACCGCGAACACACTCACCCATCCTCTGCGTCCACAGGCCCACGAGCTGTGGCTGCGGGGATGTCCAGGCGCTGGGAAGCATCGTGTCGAGCGCGCTCGTGAACCCCTGTATGATGCTGAGACCGGTGACGTTCGCTGTCATGCTCCCGAGGGAGATGGCGGCGAGTGCGGTGGTGGAGAGGTGCCCGATGGAGATGACAGACACCATGACGAGCGAGAATTCGAGAAGATGCGTGCTATTATGAATTAAGGTGGAGTTAGGGCATCATTCGAGCAGAAGCTAACGAGATGAAGAAGACTGGGGAAGCGGGGTAGGAAGATGAAGTAATTGAAAGCATAACAGAAATAGCCGTAAGCTTCGGAAGGAAAACACCAGGTTTCAAACAAAATACGGTTTGCAAAATCGCATGGAATTGCAGGACTCAGCTAGTACGTTACCCTACCCTCCCGGGCTCGGATATACGACACAAAACCCCGCCAAAAGAAAAAGAAACAAAACCACCACGCACCCAAACACCGGCAGCGAATACCGTGTCAAAATCCTCACCTCCTCCCCAAACACCGTCGCCCTCCCCACCTTCAGTCTCCTCTCTCTTGCTTCTTCTTCTTCTTCTTCTGCCCCTTCGAACCCCTGCAACCCTTCCTCCTCCTCCTCACCAAGCATGATCTCGCGATCCACCTCCTCGTCGATCCGGGGTACCGGCGGATTCAGCAACGGCGTGCTCTCCGTCACGACCGTTGGCGGCGGGATATATTTGGTCGGGTATTTTGGTCTTGGAGGCGGCACGGGAAAGGCATGTTCCTCCTCGAGCTCGGCTTCTTCTTCAAGCACGACGTCCTCGGGCGCAAGCTCGAGGCGATCCTGGGGGGCTTCGAGCCCATCTGGGTGGTGGCCTGCATAGCGCGAGAGCAGAGCATAGTCAGAGGGTAGGGATGAGGGCCCGATATAGTGGGACATTTTGTGCGCTAAGGAATTGGTACTTTAGCTGCAGTATTGGTCGTGTGAGGTGTATAGTGCGTCGAGGGTAGGTGGTGCACTGACACCAGAGAGTGCTATAGCAAGACTAGACAGATACGCGTAGAGACTTCAATGAGCTGGTCAGAGTCGCAAGCGTGGCACAGCTCAAGAAAAAGTTCTGCAGTACCACCTGAATGGCGGTGACTATTATGTAGTATAAACTTTCACTTTTCTACAAACGTTGCCAAAATTGACGCAGTCGGAACCTAAATTAGCCGATCGTCTCAATCCGAAATGGGGCGCGATAAGATTAGAGCCTGGTTACTAGAGTGCGGCGCAATTAGGATGTCCGGTACTTATTCGTTCGGAACCCTTGATGACTGTGATAGATATGTAGTGTCCCAATGGCAGTTTTGTGGCACTTACTTTTGTATGTACATAAATAGTCTGCTTGAACCCACGCACGCTTCGGATATCCGCATCTGCGACGACGTCCCGATTAACAATGTCGGATGCGTCAAATATGCATACCCAGCTCTGCTCTGCTCCTCCTAAATCCCAATGCTCCATGCTCCAGACATGTTACAGTGTAAGGAAGTAGAGGCAATGGCGCTAGTCCAGTATCAATCCCGAGAGTTGATGAATTTACAAAGGCAACCTCGAGTCAAAATTAAGCGGGAATTTCTTGCTCTTCTCAGTAGAGTTATACATAGATTTGCAAACGAGCTCGACGAGTGATCAGATCAAGATCAGATCAACCGCGGGACACGTGATCATGAACGACGACGCGTTTTCCCCGTTTCTCCCATTAAGTATGCTGCCGCTTCCACAGGCTTCCGCAACGTGAGCTTTGATTTTTGAACGATCGAATCTTGAAAGGCGTGAAACGCTACTTTGTGTTCACCTTATCTCTCAAGATGCCGAGCATACCTCCTGTGAGTAGCGCAGGACAACTATATATCATGCAAAAAACTGACATACATCCGCAGTGAGAAAAGCCGTAATATACCAGCTAAACGATATACGGATACACTTAAGTCTCCATCATAGAACTCTTCGTCGCCTCGAGACAAAGAGCCCGACCGCCTTGCAAAAATCTTGAAATGGCAGCAACAGTGGATAGCGAGGAAACTCCATTCTTGATAGCAGGCGAGTTGGTGACCCACACTGCGGAGGAAGACATGACGGGGCAAGTTGTGACGCGATAAGGGCTTGTACGAGCCGGTCATGCTATTACCTCAGCCTTATCTGTATCTCAACGTCATGCTGGCCAGTAAGTAGCGGCGACTCGTGTTTTTTTGACAATCTTGGCACGTAGGGGACTGGTGAGCTTCAATAATAGCTTAGGTCCACACGTCCCCGGACCGAACCCAGCCTTTTCAATGCATTTCCTATCAAAGCATTTACTACCTCGCAGATACGACCTCCCATGTCTCTGCTGTCTCAACTGCGTGCCAAGATCACCATTGACATCGACTCAATGGACCCCGGCATCGCACTACGCCACGGTCCATTCCACGACATGACGTCCAACCAGGCAATCGTTTACTTTCAGGCCATTGATCCAGTCAATGCCTCAGTCGTCGATGCAGCCATTGAGTACGTCCGAGCAACAGAGAGCAACAACCTGGCCCTTGACCCGGATGAGTTCCTTCAGGACGTTGTCGATGTCATAGTACGACTCTCTTTCCAATTTACTAGATTGCATTTCATGATATGTATACACGCACAGACCGTCCTGCTGGCAAGAGAAGTCTATCCACACTTGGAAGGCAAAGTCCACGCACAGACCTCTCCGTCTCACGCTTCCTCCGCCGAACGCACAATCGCACACGCCAATCGACTCGTCGACCTCTTCGAGGCTTATGGGATCCTCAAGTACGTACAGCTACTAGTGTTGTATTCTCAATACTAAAATGTACTTACTCTCGCTACAGATCCCGCGTTTGCATCAAGATTCCCGCCACGCCCGCTTCTATTACCGCATGCAAGGCCCTGCACTCACATGGCATCTCCACGCTCGTCACCTGCGTCTTTTCCGCTGCCCAAGCCGTTGCCGCTCGAGACGCAGGGTGCACATACGTCGCGCCGTACTTCAACGGTGTGCTCGCTTCATAAAGCCCTCGTAACTCTTAACATCAACTGTTGTTGTCACATCCTTTACTCGTAGAGCTACGTGTCCACTTCGATCCCTCGACATGGATTGAATATTCCGACACCGTCGGCGCACACCCCATGATCCCCGTGATTCGCTCCATCATCGCTTCGCTCTCTAAATCCAATACACTTGTCATGCCAGCCAGGTAAACCCGCTTTTCCCTCCTCGCTCCTGCATCTCACACCCCTGAATCATCTTACAGCATCGTGTCGGTTCCCGAGGTCCGTCCCATCTCCGCTACTTCGATACTTCAATAATGATCAGAGCCCACCGAATAGGTCCTCGCACTCGCCTCCCTCCACCCACATCACCTCACCCTCTCCGCACCGCTGCTCACCAAACTCGACGCGCTTCCCGCCGTTCCCGACGAACAACTACGCTCAGCAGAACCTCACGCAAACTCAACTCCTCTCACTACGGGTGGGTTCGCTTTCAATTCATCATCTCGGGCTAATGCCGTTTTTCCCCACACAGCCCACACCCTCTCCCTTGAAGACACATTTGCCGCCGATGCCGAGCTCACGCGCAAAGTGACCGATGCGCTCGCCATATTCGGGGATTTCGAGCGGAAGACCCGGGAGTTCGTGCGTGGGGTGGTTGGTAGAGCAAGTGAATGGGCGAGTGACTGAATGGTTGAGTGAAGGAGTGGGGGAGTAAAGGAGGGTGGGGAGAGGCAGATGCATTAGAGCAGGGCAATACCCACATGAAAATGCATAGCAGGACCACAAAATCTAAAAAACAATATTCCACAGTATTATGTACACTTGTCTAATACCATATTGTACTTACACTTGGAGTAAATATCAATTTCAGTTGAGCCAATCCTCGGTATTACAATTTCAAGCACAATGCCTCATGAGCAAACCAGCAAGATGAGCCTCCCCATCCGGCCCACCACTGCCAGGGCCCACCCTCCCGGCACCCGCCCTGAGCCCCTCTGGACTAGCACGTGATGACGACGCGTTTTCTCCCGCTCAGAATCACGTTAACGAAAGTTGAACGTCGAACGAACTTTGCACGGCGTACAAAACATTTTGTTTCCTCGAGAAGACGCCGAACATACACTCTTGTGAGTAGCCCAGGACACCCTCTACCGCGAGAAACTGCTGATGACATACAGCCGCAGTGAAAAACGCTGTAATTTATCAACTAAAATCATATGGCGGACCAATTCAAGCCTCCATTACACAATTCTTCGTCATCTCGAGACAAGGAGCCCCATGATCTTGATAAAATATTGAAATGGCAGGAAGAGCGGATAGCAAGGAAACTGAGGGGCGAGTACGAGTCGGCCGTGCTCCACCTGTCGGAAGTTGTGCGTAATTTCATATCGCTCAACCAACGCACAATCAATTAATACCTGCGTGCTGTTCAGATCCAAAGCAATCTCCCGACGCGAATGAATATCTCTTCCGTACGGGTTGAAGGCGCCAAAGCAACGCGGAGCTCCTTCCTCGGCTTTCTCATCAACCCACTCCTTACCTCCTCTTCCTCAGACGACACGCCGTCAAATCTTGAGACTGTCCTTCACACAACCAGACGTATCGCGCACGTCCTACAAAATACGGATATATTCCAGTCAGTGGAGGCCAAGATCGAACGTGCACAGGACGTCTTGAGCCAGGCAGGCGACGTTGACATCATATTCAAAACGCGTGAAAAAGGTCGGTTCTACCTAAACACGTCTACAGAGCTGGGAAACAATGAGGGCAACGCGGTTCGTACATATTTTCATCCTTGGATTGCGTCCCTCAATCGACATACCTTGCGTGCCAGTCAGCAACAGGCCGCATCCGCAACGTCTTCGGTGGTGCCGAAGTCCTCGAGGCCAATGTATCCTTCGGGACCAAAACTCGGCGCGCCTTCCGCGCCTCCCTCACAGCACCCATAACTGCCGACCTCAAAACCCACGCCGAGTTGACAGCATTCGGCCTCGAGCGTGATAACACGTCTTTCGCTAGCTGCACAGAAGGCCTTCGAGGTGTCAAGGCCATCGTCAGGGTGAGCTAGGTCAGAACAGCTTGCTGCACGCGATGCGGTATCCCTGACCTGTTTTACTCTTCCTGACAGAATGGCACGGTCGGGAGAGGTGCGCATGAGCTAGCATATGAAGCGGTATTCAGGCATCTTGGGGATTTGACCCCGACGGCGTCGATCAGGTTGGTTTCAACGATAGTATTCCGGTCGGAACGTGTCTCTGACTAGATAAAACAGTATGAGGGAAGCGGCGGGCCAGACACTGAAGTCTTCAGTGTCGCACGCGTTCACCCTGGACACGCGTGATGACCGCATAACAGCCACCCGTGGACACTACGCCAAGGTCTTCAACGAATTCGCGGGGCTTGGTGGGGACGCGTCGTTCTACAAGGGCGAGGTCGAGGGACAAATATCTAGGCCCATATTCGACGGAGTCGTGCGTTCCCTCTGCGATTTTGATTTACTGGATGGTTGACTCAGCTTTCATCAGTCGTTATCGCTAGCGGCACGTACAGGTCTCCTATGGGGCATCAACAAACCCACGCTATTCTCTGATCGCTTCCAACTTGGAGGACCGACATCTGTTCGATCGTTCAGAACAAATAGCATGGGGCCACGGGACGGCTGTACGATTCTCTCTATCTAAGCATACTTCCCCGTATTTATGTCTTATATTACTCCAGCCGACGCACTTGGAGGCGATCTGCACTGGTCCGCAGGGGCTAGTCTGATCTCCAACATCCCACGGAAGGCACATTGGCCCGTCAAGACACATCTATGGGTCAACGCAGGACGTCTAGACGCTATTGATAAAGGTCCTTTCATCCTCCCATGTTTGAAACTGCTGACCAACTGATTGCTCATCTTCATTTTCCCGCCAGCTAAACCTCTAGCCGACAACATCCGCGCCACGCTCACGCAACCCTCCATATCTGTTGGTCTCGGTCTCATCTACCGTTTCGAACCAATTCGCGTAGAGATAAACTTCGGGAATGCCCTCAAAGCACAGTTCCCCGATATTCGTGCGTCTTCCCATCCGGGAAATGTATATGGTTGGCTTAAGTCTAAATATTCAGACTTCATCGCAACAACGAACGCATTCAATCCTATCCTTTCGCCTAACCCTACCGAATACGATGTTCACGTCTACCAAACGCCCAGTACGATTTTCGTTCCAAGGTATAAAGATGTAAAATGCTGATGGTGTGTTCTTTTATGCAGCCTGGTTCGCGCAGAACTCGTTTTTCTACGATGGATTCCAGGTACGCTTACTGACTTTGTATTGTATGTCACCTTATCCTGATAGTTGTAGCGCAACGGGACAAAATACTTCGAGGTGCGTCGTTCAAGTAGCAAGCGCACGTAGCGACTGCAAGATCTGATCTTTTCCTCAATCGACAGGGTGAATACGCAGCGATCTCGACTAACCCGGACGATCTCTTTGGGACGCCGGCAAATGGCAGGCTTGTCTTCCCAACTATGCAGTGTGAGCATTAAGGTTGTCAAGGATCATAAACGAGCTCACTAGTGTCCGTGGTCTGCAGCCGCGTCAGGAGAGGCGGCATTCATGACCGGTTTAGAGAGAAACAGCGATATTGTGTAGGTTCTAGTTTCCATTCTGCCCACATACTCGGTAAAACTAAGCCGTTTGGATCAGCTTCGCAGCAGCATACGCTCCCTTGCTCAATGTGAACTATTTTTTACAGCGCGTGCATGAGGTACTGATTCAACTGTAGCATGTCTCCGGTTCTCAATGGGTGCGCGTCTTCTGGTTTATCTCACTTCAAGATCTACTGAGAGTGGGTGAAGACGCCTAACCTGATCAGCTTCGAGTGAGTACTTGCCATCGCACTGTTATCTAACCTTGAACATACAACATCGTTTTGATAGCTCAAACACAGTATACCGATCTATCAGCTTTTATGTCCAAAAGGTAGTCTAGGATTGGTCGAGGACATATTCAATAACTTCCTTCACCTTCTTCCTATCTGTAGCTCTTCAGTTTGAACCGCGGAGATGAATACCTCCCCAGCACGCTTCCCTCCAGAACAGGCACGCTCTTCTGGAGTGTCGTGCGTAAACGGTCAACGAACCAGATCATCATCAAGGTATGCCCATCATGCTCTTTATCCCACCAGTCACGAAAATGATACCTGAGATACAGGTATCAAACACTGTAGGCACTGCAGCGCCCCTGACTTTCGTGCTCCCATTCGGGAGAGTGGCTTCGACGGGTGCACTTCAGATCCTGCAGGGTGCGGCGACTACGAGCAACAGTCCGACTACCCCGAATGCAGCTGTGCCAGTGACCAGCACTTTGGCGACTGCAAAGACATTCGATATAATGCACCTGGACTTAGTGTTAGTGTCATTACGGTAACAGCTCAGTGATGATTCGTGACGATGTGAATGCTTGGGATGGTGCGTCAATCAAACTGTTGTATGTCAGTATGTACTATGCCGAAAGCAATATGAAATAGTTCATCCGGTTTACGGTCGCGATTGGGCAGGTAGGGCGTGCGCAAGTGGAACAAATTGATAACAATAGATCACCAGAGAAGCTCTGCGAGACCGTCCAAAATACTCAAGGGTCAGAAAAAGAGGGGTGTATGGTAAGAATGAGGATTGTCTCCAGGTGATCACCGCGAGGCGCAAAGAACACCAAACCCAAGCAGCGCAAGGCTTCGGGAGCCAAGTTGCATTCTGGGTATTCCATTTTTAGCTCTCGAAGTACACCGAGTGTGTGTGAGTGTGTGAGGTTTGTCGATTACTGAATGGATGTAGAAGCTTGGTGACGTGGTAAAACTCGACGTAGGGTTGCATTATGCGAATATAACCAATAAGCTGCTGAAGGCAAAATGAATTAGATTATGGGAAAAGCATAAGGATGGGCGAATGGAGCTTACAACTCTCGACGCATGCGAAGCTATCGGGCCCTACAAATAACCTCGCCCGCCAACTTCAGCTGCAGCGCCTCCCTCGCCTCCAACCATTCATTCTCCTTGTCCTTCGTCTTTACAACTGCTATCTCTCCCATCCCTAGGGGCTTGATGGTCTGTGCCCTTCGCCCGGAACATATTAGACGTATCTCGGAGATATCCATGTAGACCCGTTTGCTAGGTTTGCTAATGAGCTCCATGTTGTGCAGCACAGGCCGGTCGTCGCGGTATTTCAAGTCTGCCCATATTCTGCGTTGCGCCTCGCCGGCTTCGTTAAATTCTGCTGGCGAAGGCGCCGTTATGGTCCCGCGGGTGACATTCGAAATGAAACCGGCGCGTAGGAGAATGGAAAGAATTCCGAGATTTTGAGTACTATGATCGACCACTATTTTTTGGTGCCGGGCGCGGAACGCATTCTGAACGCGAGCGCAGAGATCATGAGGGAGGGGCATCCGTCCTTTTCAGCTGGTTGGAGGACAAGGAAAGATGTTTACTGTTGCTTTCCGTTGTTTATTCTGGAAAAGTTTTGTTTCTCACCGGTCCAGTTTCCCACTGCATGTTCCGGACGATTCGTTTCCTCGAAGCCTTTCTATTTCGTTGCCTTGTTCCTATCGACGGTGACCTCCATGCGCCTTGCTCCTGAAACACTAGAGATCCGAAGCCCGTGGATTTGTACCTCCATCCAAATGAACACGCGACCGATTTGCTGACTGGGACAGCATGTAACCTGCTAAGAACCACAACTTTAGGTCCAGCTACTGGAGCCTATCTCATGATCAGATAGATCATTGACGCGGATGTCTAATCCCGATATTCAACGATTAACCACCGCCATGGACCACGACATCAGGCAGCTCTTGTCATCGCTACGGTCGTCCCTCACGGGCAAACGCAAGCGCGCCACTGGTGCATCGCTGCATTCCACCGTCAATGGTGTTACGAGGACTTCCCTCTCAGGATCACCCGCCGCTCCTCTCCTTAATCAAGCAGAAAGACAATTTTGCGAGCGTCCGCGAGGAGGTTCTTCTCATTCATGGAAGATTCGCTCCAGTAAGTCTAAGATTACTAGAGCTCCCTGCCCCTACACCGCTTTTTTTACTGGGCACCTCGTGGAATCTGAATTCTGAGAACGTGTGTAACCCTTTGTCACTTTGATAAACGATCTCTAGCCAGCTGATATGGGAAGTTCGCAAGGAGGTTAGTAATTCGATGACCATTTGAGCCACTACTCAATCTGCCTTCTTCCTCTTTTAAGACAACAACGATGGAATTACTGTCACCGATGTCACAAATCCTGAGCACCCTCCGTATTGCTTCGTCACCTTCAATGAGGGAAGCGGCCGAACCGACCGATGACTACGTTCTTCTTTCTGAAACAGGCTACATACGGGCATATTATCCTATTCCCGACACTAAAACTATGGCATACGAGAGACCCCGCTTCCCAGAGAGCGTTTCGGAGGCAATCGTATCGCTTGACGGCGAGCCTTATGGTCACACTCGAGATATTGGCCGATGCTTGGACAATGGAATATCAGGGGCGTTTTGGAAGGATATAAGAAATATTAAAGCAAAGAAGGTGAATGTGACTTCAGTGCTGCTCTGCTCCATGAAGCGATGCGCACCTTCTGTCCTTCTCTCGTGGACATTGCTCAGAAACTCGCGATCGCTTTTGCTCTTGAACAAGGTCAAACGGCGGCATCGAAGTTATCGTTCGGCTCCCAGGAAAAGCAGAGACTATCTTCGCAGACTTGCGCACTCGTAACCTATTCGCCGCGACTGGGATGGTTCTTCTCTTCAATGTTCTCAAAGACCTGCCGGACATGGACGTCCATGTCGTCGACCTTTCGAATTTCTCTCTGAATACTGAACAAATCCTCTGCATCTTAGTGGCATTAGAACATGTGGAAGTCGTGAAATTATCGCATTATCCAATTCGTTACCGTCCATGCCAAAGTTGAAATAGTTCGTCGTTCTGGATACATCCCGACCACCTGCGCCTGCCGCTGCTGTCAATGAGTTGGTGGATTATTTTGGAAATGATGGGTGAAGAGAAGAAACTAGGTGTTATGACACAAAAGAAGGCGAGCACATTCGTCGACATCTTGCGCCCGAAGGTCTCCGCTTGAGGGTTAAATTAGGAACTTCCTTAACAATACAGGCGTACGATGGTAAATGTGACCAGTATTTTCTAGTGAGACTAATTATGTCAGTCAGACCGGACGCTGTATGGACGAGGTTATCCATTTAAATTCACCGTCTGGACAAACTGTTCTTCCGGACCACCAGGGATCATCGCAAGGTATCACAAGCTCTAGTTGTCACCTCAATCGGATCCGTCTCATGATATGCCTCGTGTGCTTTAATTTGTTATGGGTATGTTCCTGTCAGACTTTGACCAAATTTACCGTCCTCCACCCTTCGCCTGAGAATATGTGCGTAATAAACCTCTACCAACACAGAGCACCGATACCATGCCTTATATCCTTTATTTCATTCCGTATTCACAGACAGCAAGTTTTCTTTCTTTCAAATCCGTACCCATGATAGGACGCCGCAACATCGAAGTTCTTTAATCGCACTAGATCCATCACTTCCTTACTTCGCCTCAATAGCCTCAGGGAAGCCATGGTCCAATGTATCAATTTATTCCATCGAAGCGCATGGGAACTTTGCCTCGACCCACATTCTTAAGTGGCAGATGTTTCTCTGCCTTCAACATACACGAACCCTCCGCAGGAGAATAGAGCCTTTTATTTAGCACAGGTTCCCATATTTATTAGAATGCTGGTCCAACCATCGCCTTTGCCCCACATTCCCTCTAGCCATGTCTGTCGAAAAGGCCGCTAGCGAAAAGCGAGAGCATGCCTCGACTACAAGTATCGGCTCGGACATCGACCTCTTGTCCTATCACGAGAAGAATGCTGGCCGCTTGATCATCGATCCCGAGTCCGTACCAGATATTTGTCCTTTTTCAGATCACACTCAGCGAGCCTTAGGGAGGCGAAAGTCGAGCTCGGTGAGCATGTCGCTTCACGATTGAAACTTACTCCGGACGGGACCATCGTCCTGTGGCCTCAACCGACAGATTCCCCGCTAGACCCACAGAACTGGAGTGACCGCAGAAAGACTATCCAATTAATCA
>JABCKG010000101.1:15025-32205 GCA_018851835.1 Hypsizygus ulmarius | reverse complement strand
TGGAAATGTACCTAGGTGTCGAGGTCAAAGTGTCCGAATTCTGTCTGGATAGGGATCTACCCTCTGGTAGGATAATCTGCGGTCCTGAGACTTCGCACTTTCCACCCTTCTGTGTAGGACAGTTTGGTTGGATAATTCAGGACATTGACCATAAGGTGGTGTGCATGTGAGTGGTGCTGTGTTGTTCTTGCCGTTGCATCGGGAGACTTTCGCGCACTTGACGCGGCACTGGTCCTTGAGCGATCTCTGACCACCCCACACTTAACAACAATTTTTGTATATATGCGCCGAATAATGCGACGTCTGTGCAATACCCCCTCCGCGTAGAAGGGGGTATGCCTGTTGGCCGCTCCGCACGTCTCCATCAAGCAGATGATCTTTCGAAGGCTACTGCTTGCGTGTCCTGCTGTGTCCTGTATGTGTCGAAAGCCGATATGTTGCCTGCCTTGATTGTTGTTGTTCAAACTTGTATCGACCCCAGTTTCTTGCGCATCCAAAGCATATGGCGCAATGACATCGATATCCATGGTGGGACTTCTTATCTTCGATGGGGCAACCCAACATTCACGATATTCAAATGCAACATGCTGAGGCTGGTCCTGTCCCGATTAACCCGACGCATATACCTATCGCCATTGTGTCGTACTTAACTTTGTCGATCTCTTCTTCTAGAACTTATCCCGTCCCCTTCTCACCCCGTTCTAGATGTGACCAACATCTATCCGCCTGCGTCTGTCATGCCACTTTGTTTTACTCCATGTCATGTCATGGTTAAAGCTATCGATGCTACCCTGCTGCGTATCGAATTCCGCTCATCTTGACCACCGATGTGTTAATTTACGAGCTGTCCTGACCACTATATCCGTGCAGAATATCTAAGGCCCTGTAACCCCCACCTACAAACCATGGACCTACATTCACACAACCACATCGTTTCCAGCTCTCTTGCTTTTGGTCCATGCCGTCCCAAGCCTGCACGTTCGATGATGGTAAAAGGTAGTCTCCCATGGGCAGCCTTAAAAAGAAAATTATCGAGAGAGAGGACAATTTTCTTATTATGACTGCCCACGGGAGACTATCCCAAGCCTGGGCAATTGGTTGCGACTTGTGCTGCTCCCTTTGTAAGTAGGAGCCAAGGTCTTGTTAGCATTTCTTATTCAGTGCTGCTGTTGGATCTGGCTCATCTCATTTTTCGCATGTAACTTGGATGCTGGGCACCACAATGTCCGCGACGAATTTTTTTCAAGGAAAGCTCGTAGGACGGTAATTCTCGTGAACGCGACCGTCGCTCTCCCAGATTATGAGCCCGGTATCGAGTATTTGATCCGTTGTTCTTCATCCAACTTCCAATTGCAAGCAGAAAATATTCATTATGCAGATGTTCAAAGGTATGAAACGTCTGCACCTCTCTGCAGTGGAGTCTACATAATACGATTTCATGGATAGTACCTGTACTGTACCATTCCAGGCTACTGATTACTGATGTGCGTTGGGCATGGCGACACAAGAAGGCGGTGTCCGCGATCCGATACTTAAGCCCGGACATTCCTGCAGCCGACCATCCACCCCCTTCCCTCAGTTTGTAGAACCTGCTTGACCACCCCACATCTCTTCATTCATGTCTCCTCGTCACAAAAGCGTAGATTCATCTGAATCCTCTGGCGACGAGTCAGGGGATTCTAAATGTTACTACAAGGATAAGAAGGACAAGAAATATAAGAAGGAGAAGGACAAAGGTGATAAGTCGAAGGACAAGAAAGAGAAGAAAGATCATAAAGAGGACAAAGACAAGAAGGATAAGGGCAAGGACAAGGACAAGAAGGATAAGGACAAGGATAAGGACAAGAAGGACAAGGATAGTAAGAAAGAGGGCAAGTCCAAAGATGGGAAGGAAGCAAAGGTTTTCCACGGCGGGGGCGAAGGCGAAGCTGCGCAGTTCTTCAAGCAAACACCCATGGACCAAGATTACGGACATTTCAGCTCGCCGCCCATCGTTCCCCCGACCTTCGACGCAAATCGCAGCCACGACGCCCCCGACTTTCCCAGTGCACCGCCCCATTACGACGACTCCCAAACAGCGGCTGCGCCGCCATCGGGATTCCGTGTGCCTCTGACCACCACATCTGACTTCCCTGACCCCGCCGTCGCTGGTCAGCCTCCCTGCTTCGACCTTGATGGTTCGCCAGTCTTCATCGGTTCAGCCCTTTTCGAGAATTCGGTCCATCCATGCAAGATCGGACCCCATCTCGCACCCTTCGCATCAGTCCCGTACGGCGGGGTTGAGCACGCACACCACGGAAGGTTCGATCTGCTTCCATTCGTCCCGCAGACGATGGAGTGGGTGCCGACCTCATATGGAAGGGTTCCCCCTGGCAGACGTGCTGTTGAGGGTGGATATGAGGAGAATGGGGCAAAACTTTACCATGGTCTGGCTGTCGTTAACGGAATAAGAGTTCCTGGAAAGACTGGAGAGCATCTGTACGATATATCTTCTCTGCTTGCTGCTTAGCGATCGCTGATCGGCTATGTTTAGGGGCGCATGTAATGTCGCTTTCGGAGGCAGCGAGATCGCCGTCACAGAACATGAAATCCTGTAAGTCGTGCCTCTTGACTACATTGTGTCTTAGCTCACTCGAAGCCTGCAGCTGCTGGAGGTAGAAGAACATAACAACTGCACAATATCCCTGTAAAACGAATGGACCTTGTCGATCAAGCTGTTATCCATATGTACTAGGAAGCAATGCGTCAGAAATATTTACTACCGTTTCATATGTACTGTATACCATTTAGAAACTGTTTTCTGAGAGGATCGGTGCAAAAAGCTCATAAACCATGATGCCTGCACATTCTCGCTTGCAAGGTGTATCCAAAAGTATAATTTACAAGATTCTACATTCACGAACTAAATCTCGACCGAAGAACAAGAGCAGAGCACCTAGCTCCTCTTCGGAGGTGGTGGTAGTTGAATATCTTCAAATTCCCAATCGCTGGATGTGATGGAAGGCAATCCAAGAGAGGACTTCCCCACAGGCTGTTTCCGATTTTTGGGGTTCGATGGAGATCTTGGAGGAGGAAGGGTGTGGCTGATTGACGCCGGTGGTGGGGGTGCACTTGAATCCTGATCATGATCAAGATCATTGCGGGTTCCCGTCGACATGGCCTGGAATGAACGTGTCAAGGAGCTAAACCCATGTCAATATAATTTCCCAGATTCGTGTTGTTAAGAATCTCACTGAATTTCCTGATTACGAAGGTGGCTCCAATTCTTGCATGCTTCTTTGAACTGCAAAAGGATCGTGGCAAGGTCGTTGTAGAACTAGGGTACAATAGCAGAACATGATCAAAACGTGGTCAGTGAACGTGCAGGGTCACCAGTAGCGCTTTCACCTTGAATCCCTCATCCAAGTTCCGAGTAATCTCTCGGTATTTGTGGTAAGCAAGATCGAGGGATTGGAGAGCATGTTCCCGAGCCTTCACGGACGGGTCATCTCTCCGGGACTGCAAAAAGAGTTCATTGCGATGCTAACAGAAAAACACAATTGAGAAAGCGCCATGAAAATCGGACGGCAGATTTTTCCCACCTCGATTTCAGACAAGATGACACCCTGCTTCTGCTCGATCTCGATCATCTCCTTGAGGAATTTATCGTATTTCGACAGTTCTTCGTCTGACACATCCTCGAACATCGCGGGTTCGACCTCCACCAGTCGCTCAAAGCCCGATGCCACTTTTAGTATACGCTCACGGCTGTCGTCAGCTGCTGCAAGCGTCTTTGCCCTGCGAACGAGTTGTTCACGGGTATGGTGAAGGTCGTCTAGCACTTCAATTTGTACACGCAAAGCACGAGCATGCGTTTGAGTTTGCTTTCCTTGAGCTGTCGTGAAGGCGGAAGATGATACGGTAGATGACGGTATCGAGGCTTCGAGATCTTCCTGTTGTCAAAATCGTATTAATAAAAATGGGCTTTAGAGGCTCACCGAACGGCTCACCTCGGGCCATGTTAATTCAAAGATATTCTTCTCCCACTCATCCCATTTCTGTCTCACCGTTTCGTCGCTAGCGGCGGCTTGGGCCAAGATATCGCGGTAACGTTTCTCCTTCTCTATGAGCTCCAGGTTAGCCTCATGAGATGGCAATCGGTTCACGTGGGTATCTCTTCGGGCAGCCTCATCCTCAGATGCCTCGCTATCCAGTATATCCATTGCCTGTGTCAAGTGCATGAATAAGAAGTGCCAGAGGATAACACATTCGACCAACCTCGTCCAGTATGGCTAAATCGCGTTGCGCCAATCTTTGGACATCCTCAATGGATACTTCAACCTTGGCAGGCCCATTCTCGAGCCTGACCTCTTCCGCCTTTCTGAGTAGGCTGGGAGGTAGTCCAATTGGCCTTTCCAGAGCCTCGAGTGACGACGGAAGATTAAGCCGCTGAAGAGCTCTATATATTACAATATTAGTGATGATGAGTACATTGCAGATGTCACTCACGTGTCGGCTGCATCCTGCAAGTCGCTGGACGCGTCAACAATCTTTTCTTTGATAAGGTTGTGTTTCCTGTCATTGTAAATGTCTGGCACGATCGACAAATGTTAGTTTGCCCTTTCTATGTAGCGAGGTAATAGTGATGCCTTACTTATTGCTTCCTTGGCTCCCCACCCGACCAAGTCGCCGAAAATTACACGACCCGAGCCGATTAGACCTGCTGGATCTGACAATCCTGCTGGCAATGTTGGCGAAACCAGGTTAGTAAGAGGGATGGGGGCCAATGCCGATGACGCTGGAACATCATGATGATAGATGAGATCGTTGTCTCGCTCGGCTCGGCCAAGGTTCTTCTGCACAATTTCCAGCAAAGACTGAAAAAGAAACACAGAAGTTAGCAACCTGGCTACGTTTGTGTTGTGCTTTGCCTTACTTGAATGTCCTGGAGAACCGGAGGAGCTATTCGTCCGCGGCGAGCGATGTCGTACGCCTTCTTCGCCTCGGACTGTGCTTCGTACAGCCTTGCGATTTCCACACCATACCTGTTGGAGCACTGGCTTATGAACATTTTCTCGGTGAACGTCATAAATAGACTCGGACCTACTAGTCTCGATCTCATCCATACTCTTTCGGTATTGTGCAACTGCCTGGAAATGATGTGCTTTGGCTTGGATATGGGGAAGCCAATCCTAAGAAACCATTTAAATGTGTTTGAATATCAGTACAAGAGAAAATTACCGATGGAAATAGATCTTTTATTGGGGGTGAGGCGTCACGCAGAGTTTGAGCAGCGGAATGGTACAATGAAGCTGCCTAAAGAGTGGCTTTACGTTAAAATCGGAAATGGTGTAGGTCAAAATTACGAACTCTTGCTGCCACTTTCGCAATGAGGCCATTCTTGTATTGATCTACCCACAGTTGAAAACATGAAACATGAGAGGCAACAATTGGAGTAACACTCACTGAGTTTAGCCATTTGCCATGAACATTCCTGCGCTTGGGCAAGCATCAGCCATTCTAGAGTCTTCACAAACGCGTCAGAGAGATCCCGAGGAAACTGTTCGTCATCCGGCGAAAAAACCAATTTCGGCAACCCTGAGGATTTCAAGAAAGCTAAAGCACCTGCCGCGTACTTCAAACCCTTCGTCAAAAAAAGATCAAATAGAAGTCTCTTTACGCGTAATTTACCTGGTAGTTGGCTGTGGCACGCTTAATTCCGTCCATGGTGGAGCGATCTTCCGATGCCGCAAGCTGGGAATATAGGGCCGCGAGATTGAAAAGAACTCCACATCGTTCAAAAGCAAGGTTCTTGAGGGTGATAGGCACTGCGTTGGATTGAAAAGCGGGTGCGTACGCGATTTCCAAGTTTATCTGTGAAGAGCATCGAAAATAAAGGTCGCATATCCGAGTAACGACTCACGTCGGTGGGCAGTTTCGTCAAAATCGAAACAAGTTGTGCATGATAACTTGTGAAAAGCTTCCTTCAGCTGAGTCACGAAAGAAGAATCGTAGAAATCTCAACGGACAGAAGAGAAGCATTGATTCGGTCAACATGGACTACACCTCCAACCCCATCTTTCCGAAGGTTCTGCCACAAACTGATATCATCCCTGAACTCGTCCGGGTGACCTCCTCCCTGCACATAGATATAACTCCTTGCTGCATCCTTGACGTCGATAGGGTAGGTCTTCTTGAACGGTATGGCGAGAAGGTTCGGCATGGCTATGGGGAAGTTGGTACAAATTCAGCCTCTGAATTTGGGATCAAGGCAGTCCAACGAAAACGAGAGCTCAGATAAAGCAGGCCAGTAAGGCACTAGAGAATGCGGATATGATAAGAAACAAATTTCTGGTCCTCCAAGGAATGTGATGAGGCAATTGAAGGACAAAGTCACGGTCCCAAGAGCATCAGGTCTGAATGAAGTGCGTGAGAAGATCACCCTTTACCGACTCGTTAACCGGAGCTCTGTTCGGACGATCGACGAGGAGTGACGCGTACTGACGACGGTCCTCACTTGAACAATGCTTTCAACGCAGTCTTTAAGCTCGAACGCTCTTTGTTACCACGTAATATTGACTTTTCCAGCGAAACGAAGATCATTGATAAGTATGTAACTTGACCGTACTTGTATATGGCAAAGCCTCTGATCAACGTTGAACCACCTCTTTTCAAAGAACCATTATTCTGCTGTTGTCAGATTCGAATTCGAAAGCTTGTAGGTTGTGAAGCGTGTTATCGTTCGATTCCGAACATCGCCCCAGCTATTTTCAATTTGTTGCACCATTATGACTAACCCAGACCCTATCCCAAGAGGAAAAAAAACCAGTACAGATGTGTCAAGCCTTGTTTCGTTGTCATGATCAGGGCGCTTCTATGAACGCATGTCATCAAGCGTCGACTCAATTGCATTCAACGTTAATGGAACGCCCTAAATATCAATACCATGGCACAACTTTCGGCGCCGACTGTTGTCCTTCGATGTGGCGTATGCAGGTGTAGTGAACCTTTATCCTTTGGAAGGATAACGTTACTCAGAAGCATTCATTTTGCACCATTGTTCCTTTGTCCCTGATAATTCCGGCCAATTGGGGATCTTTCTTCGACTAAATTGAGTTGCATCCCCGGTCACATTGTCCGGATATGTCAGGCTCTGGAATCGTAGGGACGCGATTACTGGCCGTCTTCTGCCTCATGTTGCTCAGAAATACTGCACCTTCTGGTCCTGTTGAAGCTCCAACTTTGATGCCGTCAAATTGTTCTTTTGGTACACTTCCTGTCAATCGCTCTGTGGCATTTTTATGTCCTAATACAACGCCAGCCCATTCACCTCAATATAAATACCCTGGCGGTGGGTTCAGGGACTAACTATACTTCATACCCTTTTCACCATGTCCAACTTCAACTCTTACTACCCGCCGTCCAATGGCTATGCGCCTTCTTCCAACCGAGGTTACAACGGTACACAACCTTATCCTCAACAGATTCCTTTTCCTCCACCGACACATAATTCCGATCCACGAATACAACCTCCTCCCCCTGTCCCCCAGAGGCCAGCACAGTTCCCTCCACCACAAGGACAGATACCTCCTCCCGCGAGCAAGGCTCTTCCGCTTCATTACCAGCAGCCGAGGGGCGCTACAGCACCCGCGAAGCGCACCGCCAGGACCCTCGCAATAGCCTCTAATGTAGGGATCACAACCTTTTTGCTGATGCCGATGGTTCTGACACATGTACATACTCATAGTTCCGTCGCTTCCTCGCGGTCGGTAATGTCTTATCAGCCGCGTTTTTAGAAGTTGACATTTCCTCGTTAGAATGAGGAGATCATGGTTAATTTGCAAGCCCGAGGCTGGGTCATGGGAATCGTGCTCGCGACTGTCGAATTCTTCGAAGCGGTAGGTCGAAGCGGCCGACTGTTAACATCAGCTGGCGCTAAACTCTATTAGGTAGCAGGTTTTGGATACAATGTCCGCTTCACACCACCAGGCGAGGCTGAACAGGAGCGTGTGTTTCCTGACGATCCCAACTTCGTCAGGCCTCCCCCTCCGCCTGGGTATAACTGATACCTTTGATGTTTCCCACCCTTGTTGCAGATCGAGAAGTTAGAACAATTGACCCGTTGTACCGTCTTGCATCGCCCTCACCGTCGGCCATGTCCATCCCCTCATTCTGTAGCTTTCACTTTGCTTTGTAAGATATACTTCAAGTTGTAATTATGTACTACATACTTGCCATTATACTCTCTACTCAATCTTCCCTGCGTCGCGATGTTTTCGACACTGGCAGCTGTGTTTGTTCGCTGATTTTTTTCTATTCTCAATGAACATCACGATCGAATGTTTTTTTGATCATGACAAAAGCTTTGATCTGATCCACTCGAGACAGTTCTCACTCATATCATATCTCCAAATCGCGCAGGGCATGGGATTCAATCCCGTTGCATAAGCAGTGTAAAGCAAGGCATGCATCAGAATCAGTTGAAAATAGTCGACCTTATGATGGAACAATGCATATTCACTGCCAGATGCTGGGGCCAGAGTAGACCACGGGAGATTCGAGCTTAATAGGGGGCTTGATGCGGAGGAAGCGAGGCACGACAAAACCGTCTGATGACATCGGCAAGACCTCACGAGTCACCACGCGTATGTACCCAAAATATTTCGCACCATTTCCAGAGATGTAAAGTTGATGTAAAGAGTGGAATTACAAATTGGAACCCCGCGAAGGATCTGTGTCGGGCACTATTACTATCTGGTTCCTGAAGGCCTGACGTGTGGAGTCCATCCTAGTCCAACCACATGTGGCGAAAGCTTGATGAAGGTCCGTGAAGGACAGACGATTAGAAATTATAAGATCTTTCATTTGGCGGGAACGTGGTTCCAGCGCAGCTCAGGGTGGCAATGAAGCAAAAACGAAGGTGGCTCGGAGGAGCTCGGATTTTGCCTTATGTGGGTCGTCGGTGGAAACTGGAGATAGTGAGGAATGGACACGAGGTCGTAAAGTCACCCATAAAGAGTCTGAACTATAATATTGATAACCTCGATCGGCATATGTACAGTATATTCGCAGCAGTATTTGACGTCTTCCTTCATGTAGAAGGCCTAAAAAATGGCGGTTGGAGGGTATCGAGTTCACGGTTTTGTAAGTACCTGCTCCCAAATACGGTGTATTTTGGGCCAGAGGTTGACAAGATGGCCAAGGAGATCTAGAAAAGACCAAGATGGAGGTGTGGCCAATTTTATGGGCAAAAGAACCTGGTTCAAATCACGAACAAAAATAAACTAAGCCGATTGCGTAGAGCACGTTGTGCTTGTAGTCCATGCCGTGAAACCAGCGGAAAGAAAGCGGAGTTGATCTGTACGGCGTCAATGAAGCGCCCGCTCCAAGATCAGACAAAAGATGATACGAGCTCCGTCCCATGGTGCTCACCTGTGAATTCGTTTCTGCAAGGCTGGTCGTATCAATCGATTGAGCAGGGGTGAACCTTACGCATCCGAGGGCGCCACTGAGAGTGAAGTCATGTACGCGATAAGGTAAAGGGGTAGCGAAGTAGAACAAAGTAGAACGGGGCCGGTCTTAAGTATGAGTGATGACACTGGAACATCGATATATTATGGGGTTTTCAATGTCGGCCTAGGATGATGAGATATGTTTCCATGTTTTCTCCACCTCCTGGCTGTACAGGAAGTGATGGAATAAGAGCATTGTGTTGGTATCAACGTATTTGCGCAACATAGAAAATCGCTGGTGCTGAAACTGATTAGACTGGGCAACGGAAGGTAGGCAATGATTTTATCAAGATACAAGCATAGATATGAGTCGTCAGTCGAGTTTGAGTACGCTGCGGACGAGGTGGAGTGCACAGGACAAGAAACAGCCCGGCGAGACATGGTGGCCAGGAAGAAGCCGAGAAAGCTCGGCAGTCGCATTGATACAGTACTCATTCTTTTCCACCACTCATCTTCACTTTTCTTCTTGATACCCACTCATCCCCTGGCCCCTGCCCCTCTCATATACCTTTCTTCTCCTTTCGCTGGAGTCGGCTCGTTAGCACCAGCTCCCACCTTCTGGCCACTATCAACCTGCCCAAGTATTTCACTGCTCGTAACAACAACGGCAGCGCCTTCCATTTCACCCATCTGAACGCCTAGCCATGTCTTATCCAGAACAACCTACATCGCCGGGAGGCATGTCGTCTCGTCGTCTCACGAACAGGAATACCAACCGCTATAGCGTCACTGCCTTGTTCAGCATGGCAGCGGAACAAGATGAAGAAGTTGAAGATGATCTTGCGCGTGGTACGTTACAATGTCTATATTATATCGGCATATTCGTGATGATGGCCTGTTTTGAAAGCCCAGAAACGCCTGAGGGATCTGAAGGGTAAAATTTCTGCACAGAGCAAGAAGAACTTTGTGCTGGAACGCGATGTTCGTTACCTCGATTCTCGAATTGCGCTTTTAATCCAGAATAGAATGGCTTTGGACGAGGTATGCCCATATGTTGTTTACGGAGACATTCATAACATATACATCTCGTGATAGCAACGCGAGGTCGAGAGAACCCTCGAAGACGTCGACCCAACTGAGGGGCACTACCCTGATGACCGCAAGATTCAACAATACTCCAACTTGTTTTTCCTACTCCAGTCAGAGCCTCGACATATCGCAGCCCTATGTCGTCTTGTCTCCCTTTCCGAAATTGACACCCTTCTGCAAACTGTCATGTTCACGCTGTACGGAAACCAATATGAAAGCAGAGAAGAGCATCTTCTCCTTACGATGTTCCAGTCCGTACTATCCGCCCAATTCGAGACAGCTACCGAATTTGGATCCCTCCTCCGTGCCAACACGCCCGTCTCTCGCATGATGACTACATATACCCGCCGAGGCCCTGGCCAGAGCTATCTCAAGAGTGTTCTTGCAGAGCGTATCAACAGCTTGATTGAACACAAGGATCTCAATCTCGAAATCAACCCTGTCAAGGTGAGCCTGCCCAGATCCTGTACCACATGAAGAAACCAACCATTTCGCAGGTGTACGAGCAAATGATTAATCAGATCGAAGAAGAGACTGGATCACTTCCGCCTAATCTTCCCCGAGGTGTGGCCCCTGAGGTCGCCGCCGAGAATCCAGACGTCCAAGCTATTATCGCTCCCCGACTCACGATGCTCATGGAGATTGCGAACAGTTTCCTTGTCACGATCATAGAAAGCATGGAGAGTGTGCCGTACGGTATTCGATGGATTTGTAAACAGATCCGAAGTTTGACGCGGGTTCGTTCCATCTACTACATGCTTCGTCCTTCCGTTGCTGACTTGCCTTCCAGAGAAAATATCCTGAAGCAACTGACTATGCTATCTGCTCGCTTATTGGTGGCTTTTTCTTCCTTCGGTTCATCAACCCAGCGATCGTGACACCTCAAGCGTACATGTTAGTTGAAGGTGTTCCGGCGAAGCACCCTCGCAGGACGTTGACTCTTGTGAGCTATGTCACATATAAGGCTTTTGTCTGTCGCTGACCAGTTCCTGTTAGATTGCCAAAATGCTGCAAAATCTGGCAAATAAACCGTCTTATGCGAAGGAGGCCTACATGATGACGCTGAACCCCTTCGTTGAGAATAACAAGGCTCGAATAAACCAATTTCTCAACAACCTGTGTGAAGTTGGGGACTTTTATGATACACTTGAGGTGCGCTGGTCGCGTCTTAAATTCCTTATCTGTGCTGAAGCGTGAATAGATGGATCAATATATGGCATTGTCCAAGAAAGATCTTATGATCCACATCACTATGAACGAGCTGTACAACACACATTCATTAATTCTTCAGCACATTGAAACCCTGGTACGTCAACATGCGAACTGTCGCTCTGTGGATCCTGATCCCAATCCTCCCACAGTCTCCTAACGACAAGCAGCACCTACGTATCCTGACGGATGAATTGGGACCTGCTCCACCCCAAGTACCCCGCAAAGAGAACCGGACGATCGAGCTCAATCTTTTTAGTCGCTGGGAGACACCTGTACAAGACATCCAAAGCGCTCTCATGGACTCGGTGTCATCAAGCGACATGCTTTTTATGGAGACGAAATCTATCTTTGTTCAGCTCATTCGTTCCATTCCGCATGCGGCAGAGAAACGACCATATAATCTCGCTGCTATTGCAGAGCGAGCGGCGACCACGAAAGATGCAGTCCTGGTACGCAAGGGCATCAAGGTTAAGGAGAGGCTACGGGAATTGGAGGAGCAGAAGATTGTGGAGAAAGGGGATGGGTACAAGCTGCTGCAGGAGGAAGTCGCTGCTGAACTTGTTCATCTTGGCAACTTGAGGGAGAAGGTGCTCCTGGAAACCAAATCTCTGGAGGCTGTGTACAAGACAATCTGTGATCACAACAACTATATGCGCTCGCAATTGGAACAGTACAAGGCTTACCTCCAGAATGTCCGTCTCACCGCGTCGAAGGAAAAGGGTAGCAGCACAGGGGTTGGAGTCGTCACCGTCGGTGGCAAGGAGAAAAAGCCCGTGAAGGCGGTTGTGCTCGGGCCTTATCGATTTACCCATGCACAACTGGAGAAGGAGGGCATTATCGTGGAGAGCAATGTTCCAGACAACCGGTGAGCCCCGCCGTCCAGTAATTGGTTTGTTCCGAGCTGACCTTTATATAGGCGACCGAACATCTATTTCAATATCACGTCACCGACACCCGGTACATTTATCATCGCGCTTCATTACAAGGGCCGCGAGAAGGCCATCCTCGAGATGGACTTGAAGATTGATGACTTACTAGAGAAGGTATGTGTTTGGTGTTTCCTCTCCCATATTGTGCTGACGGTGTCATCTCAATCTTGTAGCAAAAAGACAACAAACATTTGCTAGATCTGGAATACGTCCAGTTGAATGTTCCGAAGGTCTTGGGTCTCCTGAAGAAGGTCTTTGCCAAACGATGACTGGTTCAATTGATTCTTTAATATTATCCTTAACGTCCTTTATCATGTCCCATTTGCGCTACCCCGCTCGTGTTAATACGCATACCATTTCCTTCTGATGTCTGGAATCGTTCATTTTACCTCCTATCTTCCTCTCTCTGTTCTGTTCTGTTTTGTCGGATGTATCATTCCAATTATGTATGTAGTACCTCTGAGGAATGTTGTTTCACGTGTCGTCTACTTAGATGTGCGGGCCTGCGGGGCAGAGAATTTCGGCAAGAGTCAGCTGACAGTAGTTATCATTATGGACCTTCATGAACAAAGCTTGGCGGTGACACAAATTCCCACGGGGGATGCGACGTCCCTGACCGCGGTTAGCCTCACTTGGGACGCCTTGGGAACGCCTTCTATTTCTCTTTCACCAACTTCAACTCTGTTTCATCTCGTCATCTCTACTGTGTTCTCTCCGGATGTGTTCTTAGGATTCAAGAATCCTATCAATGTGGTTTCTTTCCACTCTTCTTCTCCTTCCGGTCTGCTTCGTTCTATTAGTTTCTGCAGAATCATGGAGTCCTCGTCTGGTACTACGATCGAGCTCTGTAACCCTTCCAATCCACTCTCACTTCTCCCGGGATGCTGCTGTGAATGGAACTGCACGTTCTGGGCTTACCCCGGTGACGATGTCGAGCGATAGACAGTCAGTATAACTACTATTTTCGGGATATAAGCTTCTTGACCAGAAGTACTGCGCAGGTCCTATTTTGCTGTTATTGACGTCGGAGAGATTAGTTTTCGGGTTGCGCTTGATACAGCTTCGTCCGACTTGTGGATTATCTCCTCGGACTGTTCAGCGAAGACATGCACAGGGGTGCCTCGATACCCTCGATTGTACCAAAGTCCTACCTACGCGACCGTCAATGGAAATTCTACCTCATTTCATGCAAGTTATGCGGATGGAACTGGTGAGATTTTCTGGATATATGTCACATCTATAAAGCTAACATGCACGGTGAAGTGGCCTCCGGATTTGTGGCGAAGGAAACTGTTCGGTTCTCCAATATAACGGTCGCAAACCAAGCTTTTGGTGTGTAGAGAGGTCCCTTCCCACCTTCCAGCATTCTTACATCGTGCATCCAGGTCTGGTGACTGATTCGAATGTTACAATGGTTGATGAAACGAGTGGTATCATAGGACTCGGATTCCCGAGGCTATCCTCGATCTCTAGCTTGGTGACGAATTGTGCGGAATGATGAGCTTCGTCGTATTATGTTTCTTACTTAAAAACGTGTTCAGCGACGCCATTTTTCGTAACCCTGGCGCAACAAGGGCTTCTAGATTATCCCATTTTTGGATTGAGTCTGACCAGAAACGCCAGTGGCACCCTCTCAATAGGCGCGCTTCCTCTATCGTGTTTCACTGGAACTTGGCTCATCTACTCTTTTCCTTTGCAGGTGCTATCGATTCATCTGTGGTGACCAACCTCAGCCTCATCAGTTGGAATCGGGTTGTCGACTTTACTCCCTTTGGCTCCGAAAGTAATGTCTCTAGTTATCTGCAATGGGCCATCCCCATTTCTGGGTTCTCTGTGCGTAGTGTCTTGTGTAGAAGACCCTTCACTGATCCCTCGTAAAGGTGAATGGCACCCAGCTGGCGCCGATTCCGACGTATCCCAACAATACCAGTAATGCCTCGATAGCGCTATTCGACATGTAGGGCCCAATATTCGTAACATCGTTTCGGGAGCTTACTCCGTGTTTTAAAGTGGGTCATCCGGGATATACGGTCCATATCGAGATGTAAACGCTTTCATAATGAATCATAGCTCTATCTGACATGGCATTAGGTATCCCGATTGTTCTCCTTGATTGATGGAGCACGCATTGTTGACTCTAGTAAGCGTTTTTCGAGTCTTCCAGAATTCTTCCCTTTACTGAGACATTTAGGCGGACAATGGGCGATTCCGTGCGACACGGTGGTGCCCATATCACTCTCATTCGGGTAAATTACCTGAGTAATCAGCCGTCTTTCTATCGATTGGGTTAAACAAACATTCACTAGGTTGCGAAATTATACACTCCAGCCGTCGGACTATATCATCGGACCTGCCTCGGGAAACCCAAATCTCTGCCTATCGTGGCCGAGGGCTTCCCCACCGAGTGCAGATGGAATTGACTGGCAGATTGGTAAAGTCGCTCGTGTGACCGTATCTGCGGCGTTGCTGACCTTGCACCAGGCACGGCTTTCCTCCGCACAGTATACTCAATATACAGGTATGTCTAGGGCTTCGTTGTTACCGCATGTTCGCTTTCTTACGAAATTACCAGCTATGGTATCAACACAAAAGAACCCCCATTGATCGGACTATATCCCCTGTACAATAGCACCCAACCTCCAGAAACACCAGACAACATTTCGTCAGTGCTGTCTTCCCTTTCCGCCACGGTCGCTACAACATTACCGAACTTCCTCCTCCCCGCGCCGACATACACAACGCCGCCCTACGCCTTCAACACATCCGTCAGCCGCGCTGTCAAAGGCATTGTGACCTCCGGCCTTGCCACTAGCACCTACCGTCCCATCTTTGGATTTAAAAACACTTTCAACGCCACCGCACTTCCAGCCATCACACCATCCCCGACGCTTATGACCCTCCTGCTGACCAACTCTGCCGGACTCGTCGTGACGTCGGTATCGACATCTGAGCCTGCTGAGGTCACTCTTGGTGTTCCTCCAGGCTGGAACGCCGCCCAATCGTCATCGCACACGACTGTCATGGCTGCAATCCTCCCAGGCTTTCTCATGTCTTGGACCTTGATTTGTTTCACAGACATTCTCTGATATGTGTACATTATAAATTTATGGTGTCCTGCTGTCGCAGTTTGCAGGAACAGTGCTTCGGAATTTTCTTCTGTACATAATTACCCCTTTGCATATATTGGATGCGCCCTCTCCTTCAGCACTTCAGTCTGTAGCCGACATGGATAAATGCTTGCAAGAAAATTTTAGAATTCAGTCCACTGTATGGAATTTTGTGTAATAGCGAGTAGAATAAAAGCTAATTAATATGAGACCGCATCTGCGGGCTCTAATTCACTGATTAGTATGCTGTACTGGTACAGTCAACCGAGCTTATGCCCCGCACCAGCCTAATGGATGCCGAATTCATTCTAAAGCCATCATCGGTCACCGGTCATCGGTCGTAGGGCTGAGCGCTGAGCTTCAGCCTCACCGTCGGCGATTGGAGCTTCATCAAACCATAGGGGGGGGCTCGGCGCTAAAGCCCGGCCAAAAATGAGGCATGATGATCGTCCATATGTACCGCGATAGATTCTATGGCGTCGTCGTCATGCGCATACTGCAGCATGATGGCGAACAGCAGGTAGTAGTCGACCTCTTTCGGCTTGGGAATGGATGCAATCCCGTACTTAGCCTCTGCAAGACGTCGGATCTTCTTGCAGACAGCTTTATGTGGTGCTTCGGGATGGATGGTTCCATGTTCGCGCCTACTTGATGATTACTGTAACAAATAGCCTGGGTGGAGTATGATGAGTACTTATGTAGGAAGAGTGGAAATGGCGGGGACTTTTAATTTATCTGGCATTTCCTTCGAGCAAATATATTGTACAACGCGCTGGCACCCTCTGTGGCGTTTATGTACGGTTGAACTTGCTGGCGAAGGTTTCTGCGCATCTTGGGGATGAAACTGCACAAGATTTCCGCATAACGCACTGTACATCTTCTTCAGTCTTGCTGAAACTTTTTGGAAAGCCTCTAGCACGGTCGGGTTGGAATTTCTGTAGCTTGTCCCAGCGGTAAATCAAACCAACGATGTAGAAGACCACAGAATGAGACGCAATTCTTGGTTATGTACGATCCCTCGTCAGCGGCGGTACATACTAGGATCTCAGAGGCACATTGCGCAACCATTCTGGGGGTTGAAGATGGTGTGTACGTGGTGCATTTTTTTGTGGGCAGTGCAACGGTATGCTCGATGTCGATTTTTTTTTTTTTGCTGCGGGAGAATGCATCATGATGCCATGAGCCCCGGCCTGTCGGAGAAAAAACCCAGGAGGCAGTGGAGGAAGACAGCGGTCTGTGGTTATGTGTAGTGCGACGCAGTCAGGCCATGGTGGTCTAGGAGGAGTCACAGGAGGATTCCTAACTGTCGACGTTTTGTTTACTGTGTTTGGCGAGGAAAGGCAGAAGGTTGAGCCAGTTTATCGTCTCCTGCATAAAATGAGCACTAAGAATAAATTCCGTGGCCATGTATG
>JABCKG010000101.1:0-12697 GCA_018851835.1 Hypsizygus ulmarius | reverse complement strand
AAAAAAGCGACACATGCTACATTTCGGAGCGACAGAACAGAGAGGGAAAGATGAATAATAAAAAAGGACATCGATGCGGACGAGGAGGGATATCGCACGCTCCCCTGCGGTGAGCTCCCCACATCACAGGAAATTTGGTAGGAATACGCTATGCGTCATATTAGATTAGCCAGCGCACAAGATACTCTTGAGCACAACAATAGACTCACACAGCACCCATACCAATCGCAAACGCCGCCGCACCCCACGCAAGCTGCTTCGTCTTTGGCTCCAAATGGAACCTCCCCACCCGCCTATTCGTCGCGATCGCCCTCTCCCCAGCCTCTGGCTCCTTGAAGTCAAACTTTAACGTCTCCTCCTCTTCCTCCTCTCTCGCCCTCTTCAACTTCACCGGCACCCCCTCTTCCCTCTCCTCCTCTTCCACTTCACCTTCGTCTTCCCTAACCCTCTTCCTCGCCACCACCTCCTTCTTCGCCGCCGCCTCGTTCTTCACAATCTCCTTATAACTCTCCTTCCACTCCGCCTCATCCTGCCGCTGCAGCCCAGACCCCGCAACACTATCCTTGATCAACTCCGTCTCCTCATCCACCACCGTCAAATCCGACCCGCCCGGCGTAAGCGTCTGCACCTCCTCCCGTCGAGACACCTTTGTCACCTTGGGCGTCTTGGTCGTAACGGTTGCAGCAGCACGGTTTATGGTGATCGAACCGAGCGACGACGTCCTCGATGACAGTCCAGGGCTCTGGGTCCGGCTGCGGGCGCGCGAGGAACGTCGAGGGGGGGCCGCTGCTGCAGGAGATACCGGAGGCGAAACTGGAGCAGGGGGCGGCGCAGGCGACGATTCCTTCCGCCGCTTGGCGGCTGGGGGTGCAACGGCCGTCGGCGATGGCGTGGGCAGCGTCCTCGGCTGCACCTGGATCGCTGCGACCGCAGGTGTCGGAGCAGCAGCAGCAGTCTTGGAGGCGGAGACGGGTGCAGCAGCAGCGGCTGCGTTCTTGCCAGATCGGCGATAGTTCCCGTGAGGATCGGGTGTGGCATCGACGACGGCGGCGATGAGGTCGCCGAGGGCGTAGGCGTTTCCGAGCTTGCGTGCGAGTGCGGGGCCGACCCATGTACCTGCGAGACGGGTGACGGTGGGGTTGTGTGGGCCGCCGTTGTTCATGGTGAGGTCGTGGTTCTCCTTGACCCATGCGAGCTCGGTGCGTTCCTCGTGCTCGGGGGCGTTGGGGAATGCGGCGCGGAACATGGTGGTTAGACTGACGGCGCCGGTGTCGAAGCGCCGGAGGATGAAGGCGTGTCCGGTTGGCTGGGAAAAGGCTGAGTAGAGTTCTTATATTGTAAAGGATGAGATCTGCGTACTGTCGGTGTTTCTATTTTCATTCTACCGACCTGGAGTAAGGATGAGATGATGTTCATCGGGTGGATTTTCGGGAAGACTCACCAGGATATCCTGGCCTTGGCAGTTCAAGATCTGATACTTGACTGGGGGCAATGAGCCCGATTTGACTTGCGATTACGTTGGTAAATTAGTACGATTTGAAGAAAGATTAACGAAACAACATACGGGTTACGGGGATATGGGGATTTGCATGTCTTACGGGAAGGGGCGGTCGTGGAGATTGAGGCATGACTGCAGAAATTCAAACAACGAAAGGGCGCAGTGGCAGTGATAGGGGAGGAAGGTTTGCAGAACCTCAACAATTAACAAGGACAAATATACATTCCGTTTCCCACGGTCGATTAAACAATCACTTTCTTACAAACGCGGCAGGCGCGTCGCGATCAGCTGAGGCCGACCTACCAGCGCCTCCACCAGTTCCTTCACGCCCGACCACCACACATACTTCCCCCGCCTATTCACCATGTCCGCGTGCTTCAACATCTCCTGCACAGGCACCCATTCCACTGAACTGGACTGGATCGTGATCACCGCTGCGCTGTCCCCAGTCGCATGCCTCGTCTTGTGGGGCTGCTGCTGCAGCAGCGCGTGGTGTCGTTCGATGAACGCCATGCACTTGAGGGACAGCCGCACCGCGCGTGCACGGTCTGTTGGTGATGGGATTCCACCCTGCATCGTGTGTCCGAGGGAGGCTGACCGCGCGTCGAACAATTCACCCCCTTCTTCTGCGAACATGTGCGTCAGCACTTCCGTCGTGTACACGGATGAGGCGACCTCGTTTCTGGTTAACAGCCATGAGTACTTTGAACGCCTGGTGTAAATGATTGACTCACCGGATCACGAGCCGGCCCTCGCTCCTGCCTTTCACGTCCAGGCTGTAGCGTGTCTTCAAGAACTTGACATCTCTTCGGAGCGTGTCCAGCGACATCCCTGTCTCGTGGGTGTACACCAAGCACGCACCCACCGCCAACGCGCCCATCGTTGCTAAATACCCAGACTTTCCACCCTGCGTCTCCACAACAAAGACCCTGTTCCTGCTTGCGCTCGCACTCTGTTTAATCGCATCGCACGCATCCACCAACGCGTTCAGACTCGTGTCGCTCCCCAGACTATATTCCGTCATGGGCACATTATTACTGATGGTCGCGGGCAGGTGCACCATCGGGATATGGAACGCAGGATAATGCTTCCTCCCGTCCTCCAAAATTAACAGCGAGCTGAATGCCTCAAACCCACCAATCATCATCAATGCATGGAAATTGAACTCTTGAAACTTCGCAGCAACAGCACCGAGGTCGAGCGAAGGAAGTGTGCGGTTTGTGCCCAGCTCGGAGCCGCCGCGCGCCATCCAGGAGTCGACGCCCAGCCAGGATAGCTCCACGACATTGTCGTCGAGGAGACCGCGGAACCCGTTTTGGATGGCAAGCGGCGTGTGGCCTTGGCGCACGCAGTAACGCACGGCGGCGCGCGTCGCTGCATTTATTCCACCAGCCGGGGCACCCATGCTGGAGACGGCACGTCAGGATAGGTTGAACTTATGAACCAACGTAGGTACTCACTGCATTATTGCAATCCGCATCCTCTGTGGAACAGTCGCATTAGATCCAATCTTCGCTTTTCAAACATCACTCGCCTGATCCTGGGGCAATGCCTTCTCCTTCACCAAAGTGGATGTAGCCGTGAAGCCATCCAGAGTTTCAGCAAACTCCGGATCCCTTAACGACATTGCTTTGTCAAACTTCTTCTCGCTGATTGCGAGCGCCACATCCCTCGTCTTTGCAAAAGTAAATGGAAACAGTCAGCATCCCTTTTTCAGAATAGCAGGCAAGTCCAAAAACCCCCACCATCTTAACAGCCTCCATGAGCGGTACGCGCATGATCTTGTTCTCCTGCATACCAATCATATACGATGGTGTTTCAGGTGTCGACTCCAACAAAGCATTAACAGCCTCGACCCCTTGGAGCGTGGGCTTCAAAGAAACAATCAGCAAATCACCAACACATGCATACAATTCCGTTACTCACCAAGATCCTGTCCAGCGCACAAGGCCGTCCACCACGTTGCGTATGCCCGAGCGTAGTGACACGCGTATCAAGCCCAAGGCGTTCTGTCAACACGTCCTTGACGTATTCTGCCTTGATGGGGTTGAGGTCCTTGTCGATGGCGCCCTCGGCAACAATCACGATCGTCTTGCGTTTACCGACTTCGCGATGCTGTAATGGCGACATCGCAGTGTGTCAGTAGATTTTTAACATAGGCAAACGATCAGACGTACGTGATGGATCGCATCACACATCTCGTCCTCCCAGGGCATGCTTTTGGGCGGGCGTTCCGGAATGAAGATGAAATCGGCACCACCTCTGAAAGCATATGTCTCGTTAGTATTCAGTGGCAAGATGTAGCAAAAGCTGGCTCACGCAACGCCAGCAAGAAGAGCCAACCACCCGCAGTGGCGCCCCATCACCTCCAACACGAAAGCCCTGGAGTGGCTGAAAGCCGTAGAATTGATATTGTCGATCGCCTCGCAGATGCGGTGCAGTGCAGTCGGTGCACCAATAGTCAGATCCGTCATGGACATATCGTTGTCGATTGACCCGACCAACCCGACAATCCTGAGGTGAGCGTGAGCTTGGGCTTGTGCCTCTGTGATTTTGGCTATGCGTCACGATATATCTGTTAGAGTGAAATTGAGAAGTATAGAAGTTGAAACATACACTGAGAAAGAAGCTCTGCGATGAGTTTCGGCCATTCTGCTCTGAAGACATCTGCACCCGTGAGCGAGCCATCTCCACCGCATACAACGAGCGCGTCGATCCCCTCCTTGATGAGATTATGCGCAGCGGCGAGTCGGCCATCCACAGTTCTGAACGCGATCGAGCGTGCAGTCCCAATGAGCGTGCCTCCCTGCATCAGCATTAGTGGTGAAAAAAAAGAAATTCATACAACACTGTTCGCACCTCAGCAAACCACCCCCGAACATCATCCCATCCCACCCGCACGATATACCTCCCCCTGAGCGTGCGGCCGCCCGTGTAATCCCCCGTTCCGTCCCTCAGCAGCGGCCCGTCCCCGAATCGTAGGCTGTTCAGCAACCCCGTTGTCGCCCCATCCCCGACTCCAAAATCTAGGTCAATCGGTGGCCCCGAATCGTAGTTCGGATCGTCGATATGGTTGTGATACTCGGTGTTGCCTCTGACGAGCCCTTCGTAGCCTTCACGTACGATCCAGGTCTCGCATCCTCTGTATAGCGGGAGTGTGATTAGATGGGTTGTATTTCGGGAATTTAGTGGGGTGGAATGCAGGCGATAAGCCGCAGAGGGATGGGGAAAGAGAAAAGGGAGATGCTTACTTTAGGATACCCGCTTTCACCACTGCACGCACGACCGCGTTCATCCCCGCGCTGTCTCCTCCCGATGTGAGGATAGCGATCTTCATCGTGTCCTTGCTATTCTAGTAGTCTCCGATTCGTTGAGCTGTGGATTACAGTCTTTGATCGTGATCGTCGGGCTTGGATTATAGTATCTATAGGGAGTCGTTCAATTCTAGGTAGTGGGCGGGCTGGGTAGAGGGTGGGTCTTTTCTAGTTTGGAGATTTCAGGCTGGGCGACGCGGCGTTACGCCACGCAAATTACCTTTTATCGTCATCGAACGTGCCGCAGTTTTGCTTGGGAGTTTCTCTGATACGCACGCGATGAGCTGCAACAGAGCAAGTCTTTTGATACTTCGTGCCTGCCTTCTAAGTCAGATATTCACCACGACGTCGTATCCTGGTTTTAGCAACAGATTATTGTCTAGCTCTTTCACTGACATGATGCTTGATGCGCCTTATAATTTATCCCACTGGCACATCCTCCGTTCAACGCTTTCACCTCATGGACGAAATGCTTCGATCCCAAACTCACCTCGCAGAAGACCTTCATCTCTTGCAAGAGTTGGGTTGTTCTGATATTCACGTCCACAAAAAATCCCTTGCCTTTTTCAGATATAAAAACGTATGTATACGACTCGGATACAAAGCGACTTGGACCTCCTCGAGGTGATCGCAGCCTGCTTGACTACAGGAAAACCTGGGGATATCGTTGCCACTGCGTTTGACAAGCGAGAGAAAATCAGTGTCGTTCTTGCCCATATTGGCTCGACCGTCGAATAATTGTTGACTTCAGTGCGGACTACGTAGCTGCTACGCGTAAATTCTTGTCGGCCTTGCGGGAGGCTATACATTGGCTCGACCTTCTGCCTTTCCTAGGTCCCCAAACACAGTAAGCAAAACGTCGACAAGCAGATTAGGAACCTGCATGAACTCATCTCAGATCTGTGCGACGACCTCAATTCGGCAGCCACGAACTACATTTTCTCCGCGATAGAAGACAATTTTCCGCGCTCGCGCCTTTATCGTAAGTAAATTGAAACACCCGAATGAGCAACCGACACCGCAGGGATATATATATCACCTTATCGATAGCTGCATCAACTCATCCACTGAGTTCGACTTGCACTGAGGACAACATGGACTTGCAGGACAGCATGACATCTTCTAGCCAATACGTACAGCTCTTCGGCGCCACAGACTCCCTGCGTCGTTCTTCGTCTTTGTGGCATCCCACTAGCGAACACTACGAAGGCGGGGACGCGAAATTCAAAGGGCGTCTCGAAAGGCTAAAGGGCGTCTCGATAATCTGTGCCAATACGCTAAAATCAACACGCTTATTAGGCTGGTTGGTGAAACGTCTGCCTAATACTACATTCCGCTGGATTAGGGATGACGTTGTTGGAATGGGAGAGGGGTCACTGATGATGTGCAAGGATTTGATAGAGGATGTGGAACGGGTACTGGGCTGTCCGGCGCCCGACACGCTCTCGCGACGTTGCGCCGCTCTGAATAAGGACTGGGAGCAGCGCGGATCCATGAGCCCGCGCATTTACCCTGAAGCTTGCATCATTCTCCATCCCTGTGCCGCATACGCAACTTTCAGAGATCCCCTCACCGCGGAACGATTCCACATACAGTATCTTCCGATCGGGTGTAGCAAACTGAGCTGCCTCTGCTATACGTTGTGGATGGCTTCGTTCGACAGGCTCACGGATATGTTGTGGCTGACAAGCGGATCTCATGGCGGCAAGCCGTGCGACGACTGGGCATTACGGGGTGCTGCGGGTGAAATGGAAGAGGTCCAGCTCTGGCGTGATTTTGATAAGAATTTCATCGATGGCATTTGTTGGAGGTTGGGAAATAAGCTGTGGTTGCTGACGCCGGACATGAACGAAGAACTTAGATTGGCATGGGTGCAAGGGTGCACATGGGATACTGATAGTGTTTCCCCGGTTCTCGATACACTCAAATGAAAACTAGTGTCAGAAAATATTTTGAACGGTATTCGAGCTTTGTTAGAAAGTTGACACTTTGACTTGGCAAGTCAATTTCATTTTTAGATACACAAAAAACCCGCACTTGTCGCCGTTGAGGAAGGAAAACGATGGAAGCCATTTGCACATCAAAAGCTAGCATGGCCAATGACAAGCGTCCACGCGCGGTCGCCAGACGATCACAGTGAGTCCAGAAAATCCGAAGAACGTCTGACGACAGAAGGCTGTCTATATGCATATAAATAGCCATTCAGAAGGAAAAAATGATTTTTTTCCTGAGCCACGGTATCGTTACAGTGGGGTTTCCCAGTACTTGACAAGTCACACATAGAGTATACGTGCAAGCTGTACTCCTCATGTAGGCATTTCCATGTCGGTTGAAGACCGCTGAACCAAGTACAATGGCGACTTCCTAAGCGTCCGGATCCTCGCGTGGTGGCGAAACAGCGACAGTGGACCTAGTTCCAACTTTGAGGCGCCCCGAGCCCAGAAATCAAACGGACCTCTGACGACAGAACCTGAAGGCCATCCATATGCGTAACCTATTCAAGATAAAACAACGAGCCACGGTATCGTCACAGTGGGGTTTCCCAGTGCTTGACAAGCCGAATGCAGTATATATGTACCACTTGGCTCTGGTGACCGCGGCGAAAGGAAGGAACTTGAATCGTCACCCGCCGTTCAATACACGCTTGGTCGGATTTCTTCGGTCGTACCCCCTTGGTACAAGTTTAACCCTGTCATCAATCCTGGGACCTCAACGCGTCAAGACTCAACACATGGCAAAGATGCCCCCCGTAACGGAAAGAAGTTTTACCCAGTGCTCAACACACGCTGGTTCGGTTTCGTTCGATCATGTCTCTTCATGATAGTCAGACTCGTGACCATCCTTTCTACGAGAAAATCCTCCATCGGAGAATTTCCCTCGTAGAGGGAACGGTCAGTAGTCTCCGTACAGGTTCAGCCCCTTCACCAGTCCTGGGCCTCACGGCGTCAAACTCGACGCTCGACGCGCAACGCGCAACAAAGATCAGTGATACGCCTCACCCCAAAAATGTGTGGCCGAGCGCCGAGAGATTTTCGCTTCGAAAGTATACAGGTGCCGGCTCGAGAAAACATCAGAGTCAGTTCCTGAATAGTGCTGATCCAAATCGTCCCAAAGAACATGTGATATCCTCAGCGTCATATGGAAATTAAAGCGAGAAGGCGTTCCCTTTAATTTGACACTAGTACTGACAGAGCTAACAAGGACGAGAAGTCCGCGGTGACCTGTGGATAAAGTCGTGCCCCGAGGAGTGATGCTTTTTCATCAAGTCCGTCGATGGTTGAATCCGAACAAGAGTTTCTTTCGGCAACATGGCGTGCTTCTCAAGTTTCAAAGGATTAAATTTTAAAACAGATGTAGCAAGGAAAATCGTAGTCAGAATATCACTAGGTCCTTCCGGCTGGGGCATTCCTGGGTGACAAGTTCCCTCGCACGAGGGGACGAGGCGGATAGGCGGAAGGGCGCAATTTCGATTTTTGCCACGGTTTGCTGTAGGCGACGCGTTCAATGCGTCAGACACGTCAAAAAGCAGTCCGGAGAGTTAGGTAAGTATTCCTGATAAAGCGGGCAGCATGGCTAGCAAGAGAGGATGGAAAAGAATCGCGGTAGACGAAAATATGTTATTTCGTCCTTGGTACGGCATGCTTGGTTTGAAAGTGACATGGGGAAGTCGAGGGAAGTCGGAGAGAAGCGCCAAAGGGTCCAGGCTTGGTGTCCGGTGCTTCCTGATTTCATTTTAGGAAGATCTTGTTTGGCAAACTCACCCAGATCCAATACCGGCTCGCGATGAAGTTGCCTCTACGAGACAAACATGAGTAAGTATCATCAAGTTCAACTGAACCACTCCTCATGAATTAACCTTGGCAGGAATGCGATCGACGTGTTGCCATCTGAGGATTACCGTCAATGGTACCACACTCAATGGGTCAGTCGGTATTAACTTGAAAGTCGCTGATCAGGTTCGAGCTCCGGGAGCTTCATTCGATGTTTTCATCTACGGCCTATGACCCTTCAAGCATTATTCGTGGTGTAACCTGCCTAGGTGATGTCACTTCGTTGTCGTTATGAGTTTTTACTCCACGAGACGCCCTCATGCTCGCATGTAAGCATAACGTATGGCTCATTTTTCTTTCCGCGTTCAGAATTTCGAGGAAATGACTGATGAGTAGCGCGTAGGCGGAAGATCTTTCATTTTTTCGCCCAAGATTTATTCTATTCGAGCTGACCCCGATGCAGACAGTCGTCATCGAGCTCGCCCTTATAAGACAGAAATTACAACTATAGTTTCTGCAGCACAAGTCTACTCTTTCTCACCAGAAGTATCACTGTGTCACTAGTATTTTTCGCTCTCAAAACTCGCTTGATTATCAACATGAAGTTCGCCAACAGCTTTTTGACCAGCGCTCTTGTGAGTACGCTTGCTCTTTAATGGAATACTCTACTGACGACAGTGCTCACCGTCCTACCAGGTCGCAGCGAGCATCTCTTCCGTCTGGAGTTCCCCTGTGGCTTTAGATCGTGGCAATAGTGTAAGTAAACGACGTCGCCTTTTTTTACCAGCTAAATTAATATTAATATTTTTGAATTGCAGACCGTTGGCGTTACCTCTGGCCCCAGGGCAGTCAACCTTCTCTCGACGACAAACTACGTTGCCCTCGCCCAGACTGGTATTTCGACCGTCCCTCCTTCTGTTATAACTGGCAATATCGGTGTTAGCCCCGCGGGTTCCACCTTCATCACCGGCTTCTCGCTCACTCAAGATGCGACCAATGTATTCTGTAAGTGTGATGAGACTTTCAAGCACATAGCACTGGCACTGATACGCACTCACTTGACCAAGCCTCCTCCCCGCAAGTTGTCGGCAGAGTGTATGCGTCCAGCTACTCTGCACCGACGCCCTCCAGCTTGATATCCGCCACCAACGACGTCACTACTGCATACAACGATGCCGCAGGCCGCCTTAACCCCAATTATCTCAACTTGGGTGCGGGTGGCATCGGCGGTCGTGTGCTCTTGCCTGGTCTATACAAGTGGACCTCTAGTGTGGGCATACTTTCAGACGTCATTCTACTCGGATTGCCCACCGACACCTGGATCTTTCAAATCTCCGGCACACTTACCGTTGCGAGCGGAAAGAGCGTCATATTGATCGGTGGATTGCCGAGGAATGTGTTTTGGCAGGTTGCCGGAGGTGCTACGATTGGTACCACTGCCCATTTCGAGGGCGTCTTACTTTCCAAGACCAGTGCAGTGCTCCAGACTGGCGCGTCAATGACGGGGAGAATTCTGGCACAGACGGCAATCACCTTGGAGAAGGCGGTCCTGACTCAAGCTTGAATTTCGCACAATTTTTCCTACCATGCAAAGTTGTTACTTTTTGTATTCTTGTTTCATTTGGTACTGATAAGGGTGGTGGTTGAGATGGAGGAACATGTTGGCCAGATACAGGACAAGTAACTACGTACATCAGCAGTTTCTCGTTCACGTTTCAGAATATGTTCTTTCATCGCCTTTTCGAACAATATACTCGTATGCGTTAACCCTTGCTATTACAAGTCTCCACCACTGTTGCTTCAAAAGGGTGGCTGATCAAATGGAGGAAGAAGACATGCTTCAACTAGAATACCAGTTGATTCACTGAACAAAAATGCACAAGTATCTGGTGGACGAGACTTCTGCACCCCAAGGCGACTTGTAGACGACCAGGAATATTTTTGGAAGTACCTGGAATGAAAGCTTTTGACATAGATAGCTAGAAAGAACCTTCCGGGTTGTTCTTGCTGTAGTATGGACTGGCGACATGCCCATGTTCAGGATTGTGCTATGTATTTATTCCGCTGACGAGGGTTGGGAATTTATGATATTGGAACCGGAAATAATAGAGGTAAATATTCCATGTAGCGTCTTATCGACGTTCGACAGCTGGTACAAGCTGGTGTGAAATTCAACTTCCAAGGCAGAATTTCAACTTGGAGAGTTGCAGTACGCGTGTTCGAGATCGTAAGTTGGATGTCGCGATCAAATAATCTTGGAGTCCTCGGCGGCCGGTGGTGTTGACAGTGGTTGGCTGACCGATATTGGCACCGAAAACCATCCATGTCTATCCATGTCTTGAACCGAGTATTCTGGCGTGAAACGTCAGAACAAGATTGACGCTATGCTGGGTCGACGAGAGATATCAGTTCGACGGTCTGGCTCGAAGGAGTATGTAGGACTATCAAGCGTTTTAAGTACTGGCGACTGCGTCTGCTTCAATCCACGCACCATGGCTCTGCAACGTTCTGTTCAACACTGGCCATTGCGTGCATAGTGCTCGCCTCTGTTGTCGTCACCAGTGGCCATTCGTTCAAACGATGGAATAGATCCATGATCCTCCATGATCTCGACGATAACCTTAAGCTTCCAGAGCCCATATTTGGCTTGAAATGATGACTCCTTAGGACCATATCGATATCGCTCAAGAAGCTTTTGAGCCATTGTCTGGTGTATCTGTCAGGCCTTCCCTTCGGCCTTCGCCATCAGCAGCCAATGTTTTGTACCATGTGGAGGTTTCGTGCTGCCGGCTTCCCGGCTCCCGGCTGTAGTGGTGCACAAAGACTTCCGCAGAGGACTACTGGCGTATCCGTTCAGTTCCCAGAGCCAGCCTAGGACCCTATGCATATGTACGTGGATCTGAATAACTACGGGCTTGGAAACTTGTTGAAAACACAAAGAAATCACGGACACACGGGGAAAAGTCCGAGAATTCGAAGATAGGTTGATAGGTTGATATTTCCGCAGAAGAGATCAATATTTATCGCGTAGCGCGATGTTTCAGCCGCAAAAGGAAAGCACCCAAAGAAAACTTGTGATCGCCAGTGATCGGAAGACCAGCGCCATCCATTGGCTTCCAAGATGCCGAATGGAAATTTGGGCAAGCTTATGATCCTCGAAGTACCCACCCTTCTTTCCATGTCGTTCCTTGGCCTTGCCGTCCTTTACTGATTTGGACTCGTTCGTGAGCACGACTTTCATTGTTCCTTTCTTCCGACACTTTTACTGCAACTTTGTGTGTGCACGGTAGTAGTGTGCTCTGCCGCTGAGCAGCGACGGGGACTAGGATGGTGCAGGTTGATATTGGCCAGACCTTTGGTGCGTCGTGGGGCCCTTTTTGTGTGGTTTAAGTGAGAGCTTGACGATGAGAGGGCAGGCGCGATGTTCATAGGAACATTGTTGACAATGGTTATCTATGGTATCACGATTTTGCAAGTTCGTACCCAAGCTGTACTTGAAGGAAAGATCTTGGGCTGAAATACTGCCAGACATACTTTTACTTTACGTACTATCCAAAAGATGGACCGAGGCTGAAGGCACTTGTGAGTACAGGCCTTTGTTAATCACCGACTTGGTTTGACGAAGGGTAATTTTGCAGGTCGCTGTAATCTGGTCAGTCTACCTACCTACCCAGCGACATACAGACATCTCAACAAGCTGCTCAACATGAATTGCGCTGCAGGATATTGGACACTCTTCATGTTATCCTGAGTGCGTCAATTTGAACCATTTTCACATAAGGTCCCTGACCTATTCGACACAGTGTCCCATGCCATGTATCGCTACCTCGTAGGCTCACCCCCAAAAAATCCCAGCCGCTTACGCCAGACTCAACATGTCCACTGTATAATCAGATATCCGGGTTCGGAAACCCTCTTGTCCTCAAGCAAGGAACCTGGTGCGTCTTGTTGACATCACAAAGATTCGGACAATTATCGACGTCGTTATTCCCTTCCCTCCCCTCGCCCCCCCCCCCCCCCCCCCCCCCCTCCCCCCCCCCCCCACCCCCCCCCCCCCCCTCCCCCGCTTCCCCCCCCCTGCCCACCACTCCAACGCAGTCAATCCCACCACAGAT